>JAEUYN010002436.1:0-53826 GCA_018257835.1 Euura lappo | reverse complement strand
GGATTTTCACTTTCAGAATTGAGTAACGATGCAAGTTTTGGACCCATCTACCCCGTCGGTTGGTTAATTGGATCAGAATATGGGATTTTCACTTTCAGAATTGAGTAACGATGCAAGTTTTGGACCCATCTACCCCGTCGGTCAGTCTACTGGTTCAGAGTTTTGGGTTTTCACTAGATTCTCACTTTTAGAATTGAGTAACGCTGCAAGTTTTGGACCCATCTACCCCGTCGGTTGGTTAATTGAATCAGGATATTGGATTTTCACTTTCAGAATTGAGTAACGATGCAAGTTTTGGACCCATCTACCCCGTCGGTTGGTTAATTGGATCAGAATATTAGATTCTCACTTTCAGAATTGAGTAACGATGCAAGTTTTGGACCCATCTACCCCGTCGGTTGGTTAATTGGATCAGAATATGGGATTTTCACTTTCAGAATTGAGTAACGATGCAAGTTTTGGACCCATCTACCCCGTCGGTTGGTTAATTGGATCAGAATATGGGATTTTCTACCTCAGAATTGAGTAACGATGCAAGTTTCGGGACCCGCCCACCCCGTCGGTCAGTCTAACTGGTTCAGAGTTTTGGGTTTTCACTAGATTCTCACTTTTAGAATTGAGTAACGATGCAAGTTTTGGACCCATCTACCCCGTCGGTTGGTTAATTGGATCAGAATATTAGATTCTCACTTTCAGAATTGAGTAACGATGCAAGTTTTGGACCCATCTACCCCGTCGGTTGGTTAATTGGATCAGGATATTGGATTCTCACTTTCAGAATTGAGTAACGATGCAAGTTTTGGACCCATCTACCCCGTCGGTTGGTTAATTGGATCAGAATATTAGATTCTCACTTTCAGAATTGAGTAACGATGCAAGTTTTGGACCCATCTACCCCGTCGGTTGGTTAATTGAATCAGAATATGGGATTTTCACTTTCAGAATTGAGTAACGATGCGAGTTTTTGGACCCATCTACCCCGTCGCTTGGTTAATTGGATCAAAATATGGGATTTTCACTTTCAGAATTGAGTAACGATGCAAGTTTTGGACCCATCTACCCCGTCGGTTGGTTAATTGGATCAGAATATTAGATTCTCACTTTCAGAATTGAGTAACGATGCAAGTTTTGGACCCATCTACCCCGTCGGTTGGTTAATTGAATCAACGGCGGGATTTTCACTTTCAGAATTAACGATGCAAGTTTCGGACCCGTCTACCCCGTCGGGTCAGTCTACTGGTTCAGAGTTTTGGGTTTTCACTAGATTCTCACTTTAGAATTGAGGCACGATGCAAGTTTTGGACCTAATTCACCCGTCGGTTGGTTAATTGATCAGGATATTGGATTCTCACTTTCAGAATTGAGTAACGATGCAAGTTTCTGACCCGGCCTACCCTGTCGGTCAGTCTACCGGGTTCAGAGTTTTGGGTTTTTTACCAGATTCTCACTTTTAGAATTGAGTAACGCTGCAAGTTTTGGACCCATCTACCCCGTCGGTTGGTTAATTGAATCAGGATATTGGATTTTCACTTTCAGAATTGAGTAACGATGCAAAGTTTTGGACCCATCTACCCCGCCGGTTGGCATAATTTGGATCAGAATATGGATTTTCACTTTCAGAATTGAGTAACGATGCAAGTTTTGGACCCATCTACCCCGTCGGTTGGTTAATTGAATCAGGATATTGGATTTTCACTTTCAGAATTGAGTAACGATGCAAGTTTTGGACCCATCTACCCCGTCGGTCAGTCTACTGGTTCAGAGTTTTGGGTTTTCACTAGATTCTCACTTTTAGAATTGAGTAACGCTGCAAGTTTTGGACCCATCTACCCCGTCGGTTGGTTAATTGAATCAGGATATTGGATTTTCACTTTCAGAATTGAGTAACGATGCAAGTTTTGGACCCATCTACCCCGTCGGTTGGTTAATTGGATCAGAATATGGGATTTTCACTTTCAGAATTGAGTAACGATGCAAGTTTGAACGCATTCACCTGTCGGTCAGTCTACTGGTTCAGAGTTTTGGGTTTTCACTAGATTCTCACTTTTAGAATTGAGTAACGCTGCAAGTTTTGGACCCATCTACCCTGTCGGTTGGTTAATTGAATCAGGATATTGGATTTTCACTTTCAGAATTGAGTAACGCTGCAAGTTTTGGACCCATCTACCCCGTCGGTTGGTTAATTGAATCAGGATATTGGATTTTCACTTTCAGAATTGAGTAACGATGCAAGTTTTGGACCCATCTACCCCGTCGGTTGGTTAATTGGATCAGAATATGGGATTTTCACTTTCAGAATTGAGTAACGATGCAAGTTTTGGACCCATCTACCCCGTCGGTTGGTTAATTGGATCAGAATATGGGATTTTCACTTTCAGAATTGAGTAACGATGCAAGTTTTGGACCCATCTACCCCATCGGTCAGTCTACTGGTTCAGAGTTTTGGGTTTTCACTAGATTCTCACTTTTAGAATTGAGTAACGCTGCAAGTTTTGGACCCATCTACCCCGTCGGTTGGTTAATTGGATCAGGATATTGGATTCTCACTTTCAGAATTGAGTAACGATGCAAGTTTCGGACCCGTCTACCCCGTCGGTCAGTCTACTGGTTCAGAGTTTTGGGTTTTCACTAGATTCTCACTTTTAGAATTGAGCAACGCTGAAAGTTTTGGACTCATCTACCCCGTCAGTCAGTTGATTGAATCAGAATATTGGATTTTGACCATACAGCTTCCTTAACGTCTAGAAAGACATCTGAAAATGAAATTAATCGGAAAAAAATTATGAAAACGCAATTAATTCTTTGCCTAGCTTTGATAAATGGACCATACAGCCTTCCTAGAATCCAGAAATGACCCCGAGAAACGAAATTATGCTTTCCCGTCAACCTGGTGCTCGGGAACTACGGATCTCGGTACCTGGACGGCGGGAAATGCTTTCTCGTCGACTTGGAACATGCAAACTGGGTGCCTCAGAGTTTTCGCTAAGGACTTTTTTACTTAAAATTCGTAAGGAATGTAACTTTGGATTTGTTTTCGGTTTAGAGTAAATCACCCACTCTGACTCGACCAGTCTTAGACCCCAACCATCTCGAAATCACTCCAGGTTTTTATTTTTATAACATTCTACTCAGTGAAAAACGCGTCTTGCTTTTTTTTTGTTTTCTGATTTTTTTATGAAGCCGTTCGTTTTTCATAAACTTGTAAAGTTGATTGAGAACGCCCATTTTTTAAAATCTGAATGAATTCATGAATCATGAAAAAAAAAATCTGAATGAATGGGCAGAATTTTTTTGCGAAGTAATAATAGTAATAATAGTAATACTACTAATAATAATAATAATAATAATAATAATAATAATAATAATAATAATAATAATAATAATAATAGTACATTTATTATTATTGTTATTGTTATTATTATTATTAGAAAAAAATCCTGCACACATTTTTGAAAACGGGGAGCTATGTTACGTCATTCATTGGAATTGTGAGATTTTTTTCCGTTTTTGAAAAAATTTTAAAATTTGCAAAAATGCTGCTATCTCGGGGTGGAAATTTGCGAAAAAATTTGAAAATTTGCAAAAATGACGCTATCTCGTCGGCGGAAAATGCTTTCTCGTCGACCTGGAGCATGCAAACTGGATCTTCGCTGAGGACTATCTTTTTTAGAATTCAACTTTTATTTTTCTTCGGTGAAGAGTAAGTCACTCTGACTCGACCAGTCTTAGACCCCGACCATCTCGAAATCATTCCAATGTCATTTTTTTCATTTTTTTATAAAGCCGTTTAATTTTATTTTCAAGTTTTGAAATTGATTATTTTTTTTTTTTTCACCCCACCCCGGAATTGTTAGATTTTGAAAACTGAAATGAATATGCAATCAATTTTAGCGTCAAAACGCGTGACGCACCCGACCCCCCTGCGTCACCGCTAATAATAATAATAATAAAATTATCATTATTAATATTATTAATAACAATTTTATTATTATCATTATTATTATTTTTACTATTATTATTCGAAAAAAAATCCTGCCCACATTTTCGGAAATGAGGAGGTGTTTTACGTCATCCACTGGATTTTTGAGAATTTTTTTCAGATTTTTATCGGTGTCTAAGACTGGCGTTTCATGCCCAAAGGAATCACGAATTTTCTATTCGAAAATTCGAAAACAACTATCAAAAGAAAGGATTGGATTTTTCACGCGAAATTCGTATTCTTCAACGCGTGAGGTATACCAGAAATGACTCACCCTGTAGCAGCAGCGATGCGACGAAGCGCACGCGTCGTTTTTGTTATACCAGAGGCCAGAGCCGCAGCGAGCGGGAACGCACAGCAACTGCATTGCTCATGGTTTCGCGCGCTTATTGCTAAAGATGGACGCTCATTGGTTACAGTAATTCTCGCACTAGTGAGAAAACTATTGCACCCACGACATTTTGGTAAAGGCCAATATTTTTTATTTTATTCACGGATCACCCCATATACGCTTGTATGACTTTGCGACTTCGCGACACCCTGTATATATAGCAGATCTAGAGGAGGTGATGAAGAGGGGGCAGGACGGAGGCGTAGTAATAGGAAATGAGAAGATATGGACGCTAGGATACGCAGATGACATCGTATTCATGGCAGAAACGCAGGAAGACATGAAGGAAATGATTAAAAGAGGGGAAAAGTACTTTGAGAAGAAGAGACTGGTAGTGAATACAGAGAAAACCAAAGTTATGGTGTGCAGCAAGGGGGGAGGAAGAAGGAGAGAAATCGAGTGGAAATGGGGAGGCAGAAGGTTGGAGGAAGCAAGGGTGATGGATTATCTGGGATATAGATTCAAAAGAAATGGAGGACAGGAAGAACATGTAAAAGAGAGAGTGAGAAAGGCGAATCTTGCAATGGGGAAAATATGGAGTATAGGGGAAAGGAACTTCGCAGGGGACATAAGATGGAGGCTAAAATTGTTTGATGCAATAATAAGGAGCATCCTGACCTACGGAGTGGAAATATGGGGATGGAGAGAAAGGGCAGAGATAGAAAGGGTACAGGAAAAATATATGAAGTGGATCCTTGGGCTGGAAAGAACGACTCCAGGCTACGTGGTGAGGGAAGAACTCAAGAGAGACAAGCTAGGAGTGGTAACAGGAGGGAGAGCAATTGGATTTGAGGAAAAGATAAACAGAGACCAACCAAAGAAGCTACTAAGAGAATGCTGGAGAGACATAAAAAGAGACGAGAGGAGGAAAGAAAAGACGAAATGGGCAGAGGAAAGGGAGGCATACCTCAACAGGTGTGGAGTCAGCTCGGCATGGATAGAGATGGAAAGAAGGTACGCTAGAAGGACGAGGGAACAGATGGAAAAAAGAGATCGGGAAATTCAAAACCAGGAGAGAAGAACGGAAATCCAGGAATCGAGAAGCACACCAAGATACAAAAACATAATGACAGAGGCAAGGGTACCGGAATACATAAGAAAAGTCGAAAGGAGAAGGGACAAAAGGGTGAAAACGGTGGCAAGGCTGAGATGCGGAAATGAAGAGAGAGGAAGCAAATACTGGCTAGGGGAGGAAGAGAGGAAATGCAGAATCTGCGGGGAGGAAGAAGAATCGTTGGAGCATTTAACGCTACGGTGCACGGGAAGCCTGAGGTGGAACGAGGGAATTGAAAGCCTGCTAGGAGAAAGCGGGAGAGGAGCAGAGTGGGGCATAGCGCTAGAGAGAGAGAGGAAAGAGGCACAGCTGAGACGCTTGGCGATGCAGGGGCAAGGGGAGGGCGGGCTGCCGGCGTGAGCCGCGGGGTCGACCCCTCACGGGGCAGCTCGGACGGTCGACAGGTAGAGGGGTGGGGAGACAGAGCAGGCAGGCGAGAGCAGAGGAGCCGAGGCGTCGAAGCGACAGTTGAAGCCAAGCCGCTAACCGGGCACGGAGCTATACACAAGCTACAGCGGGACGAGAAGAGAGAGAAGGAAAATGGAAATGGAGAGGGAGATAGTACAGGCGGAAAAATACGGGGAGTTATTGAAAAAGACGGCGGAGAAGTTGAGTGAAAGACTAGCGAGGGTGAGGATCCTGGAGGCGACGTGGAAAGCAGAAAGGGGGGCCTGGGAGAAGGAAAAGAAGAAGCTAAAGGGGAGAATAGAGGACCTGGAACGGAAAGTGAGGAAAATGGAAGAAGGGAGAGCCGGAAATGAGGAAGAGGCAAGAAAGGCAGCCGAAAAAAGATTGGAAGAGGAGGTGAAAGGAGTAAAGGAGCTGTCGGAGGAGCAGTGGGAAGAAGAAATGATGGAGAGAGAAGGGCGCGCGAAGACGCTGGTGATATCGGCATGGGCAAAAGAGACGACGAAGGAGAAAGTACTAGAGATGCTGAAGGAGGAGACGGTGAGAGGGATAAAGGAGGAAAAACTAGGAGAAAGAAAAGTGAAAGACGGAATAACCAGATGGTTCTATAAGTTGGACAGAGAGGAAGAAAAGAGAGCCATGCTGGAAAGAGGAGAAAAAATCAGAGGAAAGTGGGGGCTAAGGGTGAGCGGGGAGAAGACGTTTAGAGAGAAGAAGACGAAACAAATACTGGAAAGAAGGGCGGATTACGAGAGGGCGGTAAATAAGGAAGCGAGGATCCAGATAGATAGATGCTGGATATGTGTGGAGGGAAAGTGACAACGTTGGCTAGAGAAGGAAGCCAGATGGATGGAGGAGAAGGACTGGGTATAGAAGAGAAAGGAAGAAGAAAGGAGGAGACTGAAAGAGAAACTGGCTGCGCTAGACAAGGGACTAGAAGGGAAGGAGGAGACAGGGGAAGGAAAAGAATAAACATAGTACGATGACGGAGGAGGCCAGTGACGACGACAGACATAATAAAGGGATTAACAAGGAGAGTAGGGACCTTCGATGTCACGGATCGGGTTCCCGTTTCACGTGGTGAAAGTTCAAGACCTCCGAATTAACGTGGTTTTTGATTTTTGATCTAATACGCCTTGGTTGCTGAGATATCGCGATTTGAAATTTAGAGATTTTCGGGCGGAGTGGGGCTCGCGCGTCTACTCCGTTGAGCGTGCACACTGGAACCAAGGTCTAGCGTGGCTGGGGCGGTAAGACGACGGACTGGAACGCTGAAGGTTCGCGGTTCGCGTCCCCGCACATTTTTTTTTTTTTTTTTTAATTTATTTTCCATATATCTTTTCAATCTCTCATAAGACTTTGCATGCGCAAGCCAGTAGTGTTTATAGGTCCTTTTTGTTTCATAGAAAAATCAGATTACATATTCCGGGTATTTATGTGTTATAGAAAATCCTGCAGGTGGGTCAGGGCATGCAATATCCCAGGTATTCATGTGTTACGGGAAATTCTACAGGTGGGTCGGGGTATGCAATATTCCAGGTATTCATGTGTTATGGGAAACCCTGCAAGTGGGCCAGGTCATGCAAGATTCCAGGTATTCATGTGTTATAGAAAATCCTGCAGGTGGGTCATTACAATAACCATTCTATCATATTATTACATACCGAGCCTTTCTGAGGAAGCGAAACAGACCCTCTCTCTCCCTCGCCCAGGTATGCCCAACGCAGGCCTGTGGAGGGGGAAGGGTTCGTTTCGCTTCCTCAGAAAGGCTCAGTATATATATATATATACCATATATATATATATATATATAGATTATAGCATATTGACGTTCATGCAGTGTATAATATTTGAAAATAGAACTGGTAATACATATTTTCGATTTGTGTTATTTACCTGCGCATGCAAAGTCTTATGAGAGATTGAAAAGATATATGGAAAATAAATTAAAAAAAAAATGTGCGGGGACGCGAACCGCGAACCTTCAGCGTTCTAGTCCGTCGTCTTACCGCCCCAGCCACGCCAGCTCTTGGTTCCAGTGTGCACGCTCAACGGAGTAGACGCGTGAGCCCCACTCCGCCCGAAAATCTCTAAATTTCAAATCGCGATATCTCAGCAACCAAGGCGTATTAGATCAAAAATCAAAAACCACGTTAATTCGGAGGTCTTAAACTTTCACCACGTGAAACGGGAACCCGATCCGTGACATCGAAGGTCCCTACTCTCCTTGTAAGTCTGGCAGGCAGGGGGGGAGACACGGAGCGGAGAGGGTGGGATATTTGTTGTGATTAGATTGGGGATAGATTAGTTCAAAGAAGGAGATAGTTGGGAGAGTAATGGATGGAGGTTGGTTGGGTTTTGTTTTTGTTTTGGTTTTTATATGAGTATATGATTTTGTTTTATTTTTAGTTTTATTTTAATTGAGTTATTTTATTTTAGTTATGTGATTGGAAGGAATGTAAGAAAAGTTAATTTGAATTGTATTAAGGAAGGGAAAGAGAGAAAGGGAGGAATAGGTGAAGAGAAGAAGGTATAGGTTAGGTAATAAGGAAAAGGGAATAGAGAAGGAATAAAGGGAATAGGTTGTAAGAATAGATTATAGATATATAAAGTATATGGAGAGAGTTGATGTAAAGATTGTAAGAAAAGGCAGGCTGTCGCCGAGAAGGCAAGCCGAAGAATAAAGAATAAAGATACATACAAAGATAATAATATTGATAATAATAATAACAAATATTATTATGATAATAACAATATGATAATAATTATTATTATCATTGCAAAAAATTTACTCGAAAGTGGTTAAATTTGTGAATGAAAATGAAAACGTATGCGCCATTTTATTTTCTTCTCTTGAAAATGTGAAAATCGGAATTTCCATTTTTTTGCAAAATAATAATAAAAATAATTATTATTATTATACATTATAAATAATGATCATTATAATTGAAAAAAATTTACTCGAAGGTGGTGAAATTTGTAAATGGAAATGAAAACGTATGCTCCATGTTTTTTTACGCACAGAATAATCAAAATTCCGGATCTTTTGAGGAATTTTCAACTTTCATCATGAAAGAATTATATCAAGGCAGAGGTGTAAAGTCGTATCCCCCAAAAAAGCACCTCTGGTGCAAAAACCTTCGCCAAGTACATTAAAATCTTCCTCCAAAAAATTGTCTTCCACAAAAAGTCTTCCTCCACAAAATTGTCTTCCACAAAAAGTCTTCCTCCAAAAATTCGACTTCCTTAAAAAGTCTTCCTTCAAAAACATCTCTAAAAAAAAATTGAAATCAGATGTAACTGCCAAGTACAACAGAATACGAATGAAATCCTACTACATGGCGTCGTGCTCATTCACTAGCTACGCTCGCTTACTCGATTGGTTTTTTAAATAATTTGTGACGTCATAAAAATTAGGAGCAAAAAGTGACCAAACGATAAAATTGTAGAAAAAAAATACACATAAATTTGTAAAAAAAAATTGTAGAACAAAGTTTTGGAAATAAAAATTTGAAAAAAAAATGTTTAAACAAAATTTTGTCCGTGGTACTTTGCGGGCCAGGTGTGGGCAAGTGAAATTAGGTTACATGTTTATGTGACATTCTAATACATTGCTATAAAAGCCCGCCAAGTACCACTCCCAAAATTTTTTTTGAACATTTTTTTTCTCAAATTTTTATTTCCAAAACTTGGTTCTACAATTTTTTTTCCAAATTTATGCGTTCGAAGTTTTTTTCTACAATTTTATCGTTTGGTCACTTTTTGCTCCTAAGTTTTATGACTGCACAAATTATTGAAAAAACCAGACGAGTGAGCGAGCGCAGCGAGCAAACGAGCACACGCCATATAGTAGCATTTCATTTGTATTCTGTTGTACTTGGCAGTTACATGTGATTTCAATCCTTTTTTAGAGATGTTTGTGAAGGAAGACTTTTTGTGGAAATCGAATTTTTGGAGGAAGACTTTTTGTGGAAGATAATTTTTTGGAGGAAGATTTTAATGTACTTGGCGAAGGTTTTTGCACCCGAGGTGCTTTTTTGGGGATATCACTCCTTTTTGTAAAATTACGTTGGACCACCTCATATTTGTGCTCGCTCGCTACGCTCGCTCGGTCGGATTTCTATAATTCATTGAAGACATAGAAGATATTGTACTCCAACGAATAAGTATAGGTGAAGATTGTTGTTCAGATAGAACGAAGGTATTTCGCTTCGGAAAACAGATCCAATAAAACTCTGAGAAGTCTATTAGACGAATATGGAACGCTAATATGCAATTATCAGAGTCTTCGAATGAAACGTTATTGTTTGTCGACTGGCTCTCATATGAAGCAGCCGATATATGATGAAGTTAACAAATTGGTGAATATTCGCAACGTGTAACCCTGCGTGCAAACCTCCTTTTTTCTCATCCGGACTTGGGACCGGCATTGGTGGAGTTACTTGCACGCAGGGTTATAACTAGTTGCCTCTATCATGTCATTATTTTTAAATTTGCGAATTTGAATTATGAATATATACGTATATATAAAAAGTCCGTTCAGTACTTTTGTATACGGTATGCAGGGTGCGGAAACAAACTGTAACCCTCCTGCGGTGAAAGTGTAGAAGCAAGGAATTTTGGCAGCGGTGGGCAAAATCTTCTTCTGCGCGAGGTTTCTTGCGCTTACACCTTCATCGGAGAAGGCTGAAATTTTTTTTTCACAGTCTATACTACCATTACTCAGGAACTGTTGGAAAAAAATATCAATAGAGAATTTATCACTCGACATCGTAGGTATGGTAAGAAGAAGTGATCGATCCAGTCGAGTCAGGTGATGTTGAGAAAACGTATTACAATTTTTTAACGTTTCGGCGGGAATCCCTCGCCCTCATCAGAAACTGAGAAAATTTTTTATTAGTTACAAATTGCCAGAAAACAACAAAGAAACTCACTCAAGAGTATGAATCACAGTAATTACCGAAAAAAATAGGCAGACGTGTAGAAGACTAATAAACCATTTGGTACGCTGGTTGTTCGGTGCAATTTTGACAGAGCTGTGGATGAAAATAAACCGAACACTGAGTAACATGGCCTCGTACAGTACTGACCGTTATACATACTAAAATTTTGAACTTCGTCCTTTTTTCCGTTCTGCTCTTGGTCATATTGGTCATGAAGTAAAAAACGAGTAAGTCAAAGGTTAAAAGAAAAAAGGTGCAAGATTAAAACGAGCATTAATCAGTGAAATCCAGAACAAATTTGGACGGAGAAACACATTCACTAGCGAGACAAAAGGTACTGAGCTGCGTACTGGTAGATAGACAACCAGCGAACTGGCAAAGATAAGCGCAAAGTCCACGTGTGCGTGTTAGTGTGTGTAGTCATCCCAGCTGAGCCAATTACAAAGGTGACTTATACTATTACTTAACTAGGAACAACTCTTAGATCGAAGGCGGTGTAGTAAGGTGCCATAAGGAACGTGTAATTTTTGAGTATCCTCCTGTTTGTTTAGAGGAGATTCTTGTAGGTGAATATGTAACATTTCGGACGTCAAACGTTTATTCCAATTTTTTTCCCTGTCTAATATCTTAACATTGTTCCAATCGAAAGTATGGTTAGTGGTAGTCTGATGGACGGACAGGACAGAGTGTTTTTCAGGAGGCTTACTAATGTTAGACTCATGTTCTTTAATGCGGGTTTTTAACTCACGTTTAGTTTGGCCTACATAAGAGGCTGAGCAATCTTTACAGTCAATCTTATATACCACATTCTGTTGGGACGTAACTGGAACCTTGTCTTTGCCTTTGCGAACGATCCCCGAAAGGTTGTTAGTAATCTTAGAAGCAGGAGAAACATTGAATTTTTTTAAGGTGCTGCCGAACCGTTCTGAGAGACCTTTAATGTAAGGCAGGGGTAGAATGAACTGGTTGGGACGTCTCTTTTTATTAACAATAGTTAATATCGAGGTATTACCATGGGGGTCTGTCAAGGTGAAACGGAAATGACGAGAATTGGGATGAGTTTGTTTGCTGACCAAGAAATGTAATCTCTTCGAGATCAAGCCATTAAAGAATGTAGGAGGGTAGTTATTGGAAACCAAAAGGGATCTGACTAAATCCAAATTTTTCGAGTGGAATTTTGCATGTGATAAGGAGACAGCGCGATCCACTAGATTAAAAACCATTGCCCGTTTTTGTGAGATCGGATGTGAGGAATCAAAATGAAGAAACCTCCCAGAAAACGTAGGTTTTTGGTACCAGTTAGTGAGAATGTTGCCATTGTTATTAATAAGCCAGACGTCCAGGAAACTAATTTTGTAATCCGATTCTAATTCAAACGTGAACTGTAGTCTTGGATGGTAGGAGTTAAAGGTGGCCAAAGTCGCGTCCACCTTGTCACGCGGAATGCATGTGATGATATCATCAACGTAGCGGAAGAAAAAGGTTGGTTTGAAATCTAAGTTTTCGAGACAGGTCCTCTCTAGATCAACCATTACCATGTCGGCAAAGACCGGAGAGACAGGAGACCCCATCGGAGTTCCGAAGATCTGTTTGAAAAATCTATTATCAAACTGGAAATAGGTATTATCCATTAAAAAAACTGAAACGGCTAGTAACTCACTAAGAGGAATAATAGTAGATCTCGATATGAGGGCATATCTCTTCTCAATAGCAGTTTTAACAAGATCTACCGGGATATTAGTAAACAAAGAAGTCACATCGAGTGAGATGAGGATGTGGTCCTCCGGGATCGTGATACTACTCAATTTCTCAATCAGTTCCGAGCTGTTCTTAATATGTGACTCAGCGTGAGGAACCGAAGACGTGAAGAGGTTACTCAAAAACTTAGAAATGAAGTGAGTCGGACTACCAATGGACGACACTATGGGTCTCAGAGGAAAATCTTTTTTGTGGATCTTTGGAAGTCCATAACATCTAGGAAGAGATGTGTCAGTATGTGTCATCGCATTGCGATGTAGCTTCTTGGAATAAAGGTAGTTATTATCATTCCACCTGCACATGATACGGTAGCAGCATTTTTGGAGATTAGTTAAAGGGTTCTTTTTTACTGGTTGGTAAGTGGTAAGGTCAGAAAGCATATCAATCATCCGATCCTTGTATACGGCCTTAGACATCGCCACTGTGACACTACCTTTATCTGCCAAAGTGAAAAACACATCCGATTGGTCATTTAGAAAGGCACGGGTACACTTGAGTTTTTGAGCGAAGGCGCGATCCTTGATGGAAACGTGGTTGGGTTTTGAGTATCTATGTATGTTATCGATTAATTTTCCTCGCAACTCTTTTCGTTCATCTGAAGAAAAGTAGCTGGTGTTAATCAAGTTTTCCAAGTTTTTTATCATGTCAATACTAGTTTTTATGTCTAATGGTATATTAGGTGAGTACTTTTGACCTAACGACACTACGTCAATGACTTCTGTAGGGATCGTGGTGTCAGTTAGATTGACGAACCAAGGATTATCGGGAGTCTCAGTTTTTGAAGACACGGCGGAAGTTGATGTGAACGGAGTAAAGTCGACCGGGTGAAACGGTAGGTTTTCGCCACTGACTGTTTGTTTGTTGAAGAGTTGTTCAAACTTTTTGTTATGTGTAGCTGTCAACTTAGCTGTGAACGTAGATTTATTTTCGTCCTGAGAGAGTATAAACTCCTTGTATACCGTATCAGGAAGGACTTCTTTTAGTGATGTTATCACATGCAAAATTCCACTCGAAAAATTTGGATTTAGTCAGATCCCTTTTGGTTTCCAATAACTACCCTCCTACATTCTTTAATGGCTTGATCTCGAAGAGATTACATTTCTTGGTCAGCAAACAAACTCATCCCAATTCTCGTCATTTCCGTTTCACCTTGACAGACCCCCATGGTAATACCTCGATATTAACTATTGTTAATAAAAAGAGACGTCCCAACCAGTTCATTCTACCCCTGCCTTACATTAAAGGTCTCTCAGAACGGTTCGGCAGCACCTTAAAAAAATTCAATGTTTCTCCTGCTTCTAAGATTACTAACAACCTTTCGGGGATCGTTCGCAAAGGCAAAGACAAGGTTCCAGTTACGTCCCAACAGAATGTGGTATATAAGATTGACTGTAAAGATTGCTCAGCCTCTTATGTAGGCCAAACTAAACGTGAGTTAAAAACCCGCATTAAAGAACATGAGTCTAACATTAGTAAGCCTCCTGAAAAACACTCTGTCCTGTCCGTCCATCAGACTACCACTAACCATACTTTCGATTGGAACAATGTTAAGATATTAGACAGGGAAAAAAATTGGAATAAACGATTGACGTCCGAAATGTTACATATTCACCTACAAGAATCTCTTCTAAACAAACAGGAGGATACTCAAAAATTACACGTTCCTTATGGCACCTTACTACACCGCCTTCGATCTAAGAGTTGTTCCTAGTTAAGTAATAGTATAAGTCACATTTGTAATTGGCTCAGCTGGGATGACTACACACACTAACACGCACACGTGGACTTTGCGCTTATCTTTGCCAGTTCGCTGGTTGTCTATCTACCAGTACGCAGCTCAGTACCTTTTGTCTCGCTAGTGAATGTGTTTCTCCGTCCAAATTTGTTCTGGATTTCACTGATTAATGCTCGTTTTAATCTTGCACCTTTTTTCTTTTAACCTTTGACTTACTCGTTTTTTACTTCATGACCAATATGACCAAGAGCAGAACGGAAAAAAGGACGAAGTTCAAAATTTTAGTATGTATAACGGTCAGTACTGTACGAGGCCATGTTACTCAGTGTTCGGTTTATTTTCATCCACAGCTCTGTCAAAATTGCACCGAACAACCAGCGTACCAAATGGTTTATTAGTCTTCTACACGTCTGCCTATTTTTTTCGGTAATTACTGTGATTCATACTCTTGAGTGAGTTTCTTTGTTGTTTTCTGGCAATTTGTAACTAATAAAAAATTTTCTCAGTTTCTGATGAGGGCGAGGGATTCCCGCCGAAACGTTAAAAAATTGTAATACGTTTTCTCAACATCACCTGACTCGACTGGATCGATCACTTCTTCTTACCATGTTGGAAAAAAATTTTAATTTGACATCTGATAGCGATTCACAAAATTTCATCGAAGTCTCCCCTCAAGGGAATACGTTGGCCGGTTGAATACTTTTCAAATTGTCCGACAATGGACTTCAGCATAAGTGGAAATCCGTATCCTGCCATGCTCCAGTATAATGTTTTTATGATTTCCTACAAAAATAATAACTTAATAACAGTATGGAAATATATCAAAATCAATTAATAACTGTCGATAAACACTCAATAAAGTCTTCCGAGATAGTACTGCTGTTATTAGATTGCATGGCAAGATTCGTCCGTTTGCTCCGGTCCATCAAGGTATTCTTATCGTCAGAATCCGATGATTTGACGTCGTGTTATTCGAGTGCTCCAAGAGCTGTTCCGCAACGTGAAAATTTAAAGCTAAGAGCAAAATTATTTAAGAAAAGCCGGGCCTGTCACCCACCCCCTTCGATTTTGCTGATTTTTTGTGAGCAGCTACGACGTCAGTCGTCTTTGCGATATAACCAACGATTCGTCAAACAGAAGGTATACATAGCTGTCGAAAGCCCAGTGGTGTAACGATAACAGGGATACATGGAGACTGCGCTGTCTGACGCAGTAACAGGCTCATATGTGTTTTGCATGGTTGATTGTTCGGAGCTTGCCTGCTTGTCTACTGCAATTAAATTCAGGTCACGGTAAGAATCGTACAACCGCCAAACGATCAATTCTCTAACAGAAATGTCACAGCAATTACTAAAATGTATCTCATGTTGCCGTGGCAATGACAAGCTGGGAAATATCGACTCGTATAACATACCTTCCAATATGTGATATCCAGATTGATTCTTTCGCTCACTCTGTGGCACAAGGTTGCAAAGGATTGTGGAGATTGTACAGCCTCGAAGCAGTAGGCAAATATTTGCTTTTGAAACAACGGCCATTTCGAGCTTGCGTGCGTGTCTGTGGCCTTCTAATAATTCCAATGGAGGACGATCGACCAGGTCCAGGTATGGTGAGAAGCCGAAAGTGCAGGACAGTGACGTATCGATCTTTAGATCAATGGGGATTGTGATCTTTGCAGGGCCGTCTGTGATCCTGAAATATTGGCTGATCTGACGTAGCTTGCCTGCAAACCATAAGAATACACGAAATTGATACTTGCTGACTAAATTGATGCCACAGTTGTGATTTTCTGAGTTTCCTGTTCTATTGATCGCGGTGACTTGAAAGCAACGATTTCATAGCATACCTTTCGATCTAAGATCTTTCGATGAGTTATCTAGTAGCTTGAATAGCGGCTGCGCTAGTTTAGAACCTCTTCACAATAGTCGGGTTCTTGCGGTGACGATTGATCAGGAGGCAAATGAAGCGAGCGCCCGAAAATGTTGAGTTTAGATCACATGATTTATGGATTTGTAACGAATTCCAGGTTTCAGCAGTGGGAAGCTAATCTTCTGTCTTGAAACGATAGCCCTTCTGAGCTTGTGTGCCTGTACCAGTTTCTCACATCGATGCTGGTTCCTGTTAAAAATATACGAATCATTGATCATGTAATAACTACTAGTCAACTGGCGGGAGCTTGCCAGTTACGGGTTCTCAATTCTACGCAACATTAATGGATTGATTAATAAAGGTATCTATTTATGTAGCATACCGTCTTACGTGTGTTATTGGGATCCGATCTCGCAGCTGCTGTTTTATGAGTGAGCGAAAGAAGTTTCCATTACCACGGTCGATCTTTTTTGAACTTATAGGTTAGAATTTAGCTAGCTAAGTTTTATCTGTCGTAATTCGGAACGTGGCACTACTAAATGTGTATGCTCGAAGTATTTCTTCAATCTCTACTGTTTTGTACTTAAAAGTATGCATAAATTTCGGGAAAGTTTGACGTATGATTATTGCCTTGAGAAACGTCACTTATTATTGTTAGGTTAGGTTCACTTATATTACCTCGACTCGACTGTCGATCGATATCGATTCACAAGTCAGCATGTTTGACGTCATATTATTCAAACGCTGGCGGCAAACAACCGAAATTCCAAATAATCAACCTGACGACGTTATTCAAACGAACTATTAAGCCTCTTAGAAGTAGAAAAGGACGACGGCAAAGAATAAAGATTTAAAAATACCACAAAACCCAACTGGCATAGCTAATTTCTGATTGCCGTATTCATAATTATCCTCTAAAATTTCACGGAATTCATAGAATAATGAAATGTGTCGCAAGTAGTCATAGCTCTTAAGCGATAAGTTTTTACAATCGAAAGACATGCTGATATATGAGATAATGAATAGTGTCAATTATACAGGCCATAGCTTCTGGAAATTAGGTATTAACAGATTATAAGACTAGATGGTATGATATGTGTGTTGCATGAACCGTGATGGTGATAAGAGATGAAATATGAACAATCACATATATTAGACATTAGAGTTGCAGTTGTATATGGACTGCGACCTATTTATGACTACAACATTCTTATAGTAATTTCGAAAGAATGTGATGTATAATTATTGTATAATTATCATCTACTCCCCTTTTACTTCCTGACTACTAACTTGTCATTGTTAGATTAAGTTTACTTCAATTGTTCTGACTCTAGATCGATTCTGACTCGTGAATCAGTATGTCTGACATCACATTATTCGAACGATAGCAGCACCCGACCAAAATACTAATCAATGTCTAACCTGACCTCTCGAATTGTACAATATTCACAAAATGACGACTGGTATAAAATATTATTTCTAGATCATAAGTCTTGTAAGAAACATGTTTTACAATCGGAAGACATGACGCTATAACAAGATAGTAACAATCGACAATCAAAATCTGCCTTCTGAGCTTCAACAATCATACTATACAGTGAGTAAACGTGGATACGGGCCACTCGGTTTGGCAAAGATGGCGGCGGCGTGAACGTAGACAGCCAGTGGTTCTCGGGGTTCGGACCCGCACAGAGAGGGATTCCAGCCATGCCTCGTTCAAGCTAACTTGATTTCGTCTGAACGCGCGGAAAAGCGCGATTCAAATTTTGTGGTTAGATTGAGGTTAGAAGCAGTGTTGGGCAGCTGCAAATTACCTAGTGCAATTGATTACATTTCCATTATAAATTACAATTGTAATGGAAAATGGATTTCGGTTTAATTACAAATTGTACCATTGTAATTGTACCATTACAATTATAATTAGTAATCGAACTGAAATGAATGAATAAATTTGTTATTAAGTAATTACAAATTCGCCCAACCCTGGTCAAGAGTATTATAGGGAATCCTCTGATGTTTATGAACCATTGAAGAATAATCAATGAGGCTGAATTCTTTTGCCTCGGGTCTATGGATACTAGATTCTTCGCCTCAAGCTGACGGAGGGTGAATTCTCTGTCGAGGCTTTGGGTCTACGGAGACTAGGTTCTTCACCTTGAATCTCCGGAGATTGAATTCTCCGTAGACCCAACCGTCGACGCCTTGGCTCTACGGAAACTAAGTTCTTCGCCTCAAGCCTACGAAGACCAGGTTCTTCGCCTTGAGTCTCCGGAGATTGAATTCTCCGTAGACCCAACGGTCGACGCCTTGGCTCTACGGAGACTAAGTTCTTCGCCTCAAGCCTACGGAGACCAGGTTCTTCGCCTTGAGTCTCCGGAGATTGAATTCTCCGTAGACCCAACGGTCGACGCCTTGGGTCTACGGAGACTAAGCTCTTCGCCTCAAGCCTACGGAGACCAGGTTCTTCGCCTTGAGTCTACGGAGATTGAATTCTCCGTAGACCCAACGGTCGACGCCTTGGCTCTACGGAGACTAAGTTCTTCGCCTCAAGCCTACGGAGACCAGGTTCTTCGCCTTGAGTCTCCGGAGATTGAATTCTCCGTAGACCCAACGGTCGACGCCTTGGCTCTACGGAGACTAAGTTCTTCGCCTCAAGCCTACGGAGACCAGGTTCTTCGCCTTGAGTCTCCGGAGATTGAATTCTCCGTAGACCCAACCGTCGACGCCTTGGCTCTACGGAGACTAAGTTCTTCGCGTCAAGCCTACGGAGACCAGATTCTCCGCCTCAAGCTGACGGAGAGTGGATTCTCTGGAGACTTCCCGACAAAGAATTCGATCTCTGTTTAAAAATTAATTGACCGCACAATATTCTGATGTTTATGCATCCTTGCAACATAATCAACAGGATGCTCGATTTCTCAACAACCAACCAATCGTGTGAATTAGTGAAAATAAGCAGAGGAAAATGCAGCTGGTAAGGAAGGTGATTGGAGTATCATAAACAGATAATGAATTATTGTCTGGATCGAAATCCATTTATTGCTACTAATTGACAAAATCTTGTTCCGGTGTCTATTCTTGAGGTTGAACGACAGACTCGACTGCAGCCTGTACCTTTCGCTGCGTCTGGAAATAGGCGTGGATTTTCTGAGGCGCTCGAGAAGTGAAAACGTGGCTTCGAGGCAAGAAGTATCCATGCATCTGAAACGTTAAAGGCTAACAGTTATGGATCGGTTTCTCTTGCCAGATATCCACAATATTTCAAGTTCACCTGAGATGAGTGCGAACGCTGCGACGCAGTATTCCGAAGAGTACCCACGTCGGTGTGGATCTGTCAGACTCGCCAAGGAATTCGGAAGCAGCCCTTGAATTACTGCGTTTCTCAAGAGAAATTCAGCGTGTATCATCGACGTTCAGCGAGAGACGTGACTACGCCTGTGATCTTCTCTGTGACTGAAATCGGTCTTGGCATGGCATTGGCATGGATCATTGAGACTTGTCGAGGGACTCAGGAGCTAAAATGTGGCTTCGAGGTAACTCAGGCCTTGCGCCTGTTGCAGAATCATTTCCACCCTTTCATCAACCGCATAGACACTATGTGGTTTCTCGAAACTTGTACATTTTTCTTGATCTAACTATGGTTTGTAAATAAAGAATGTTCTTATTACAAAAAACGTAACCTACACATCACGAAAGTTTGTGAATCAAAATTTGTGGTAAGTCACCATCCGCAGATTGGAATCGAATTGACGAATCTCGCAAGACAATAGCGAAATGTTTTCAATGATAACCTGTTCCAAGAAGACCGCGAGAATTGTTCGTAAAGTCAAATCAGTCGACGGACCGCAGTTTGGTAACCAATTGTAAGATCGAGTTGAAAAGAATGCAGCAATTGGCAACGCAGACCGTGAACTAAGGAGATTTTACGAACGCAGTTCTGTCGGTCATAGTCGTCGAGGACGCCCATTGGCTGACACGATGAGCTCACAGCCAGTCAATGGCGGCCTGACGAGAAACACTATCGGGAATACCACTTGTTGTCTCACTTGTCAGCATGGTCATGTGACGCCATTGTCTTTCGAATTTTGTCGGATCATCACATGCAAATCGCAATTTACCACAAATTTGAAACATTGTTCGTTCACAAATTTTCGTAAAGTGAAGTGTTGTGTAGATCAGGATTTTTTATAAAAACATTACTTTTCACAAACTTTCGTGACGTAGAATAGTGTAGATTAGGATTTTTTAATAAAAACATTGCTTTTTCACAAACTTTCGTGACGTAGAATAGTGGTAGATAGGATAGATTAGGATTTGGTTTCAAATTTGTGAAGTGGAAGAGTGTGAACAAGATTCGAAATGCCACGTGTTGTTTAATAATAATAATAATATTTATTTATTTCCATACATCATTGGAAAACATAGCAGCAGTTGAGTAATACAAGGGAATCATAAATTAGCAGAAAGTCAACGAAAGAGTTATTAATACTATAGCGCGACCGGGCCACGCCGCTTACATTAATCAGCAAGAAAAGAACATGCAATAACATAAAAGAGAAACAGTTTATACGGTTAATGAGCGGGTGGAAATGGTTGAGCAACAGGGGCGAGGTATGAGTTACCGGCGTATCAGAGACCATTTCGCCGTTGAGCATCCCGATCGACCAATTCCTTCGAAAACAACGGTGCAACGTATTGTGAAATCTTTTCGGAACACGGGAAACGTTGATCCAGCAAAAAAGCCGAAGACCATTTACCCCAACCGACGAGTGTCTGAAGGTAACGTTGAAATATTATGAGCCCACTGAGTGTCATATTGAGACAAAAGGTTAACAGATCAATTCTTTGAATGCAAAAAAATATCCGCAGAGCCCTATCGAAAATATGGACGTCGATGTGACGTCGTAACGATGTGACATCGACGTCGGAAATTCGTACATACGTACATCATGTCGGAGGTGCGGAACGACGTCGGTAAGTACGTGTGATTTTGGGATACTTATCGACGTGCGTTCGACGTCGACGCGACGTATTTTACGACCCGCCCTACGATGTAATTGTAGACGTCTCAAGGATTATTTCTCACTGCGTACCCTGGTCGTTTGAGCTTCTTACGGGGCCTTTTTCAAAAATTGAAAATTTTAATAAAATCTACGTTTTCGGGATATAAATTTTAATATGAATAAAAAACATAGAATATTTATTTCAACAATTCTCTTTATTTGGCGTAGGTAGATACCGTTTGAGGGGTTGCCTGGATTTCGGAGTTTAAAAAAATAACATGGTTTCTTAATTTTTCCAGATACACTGTCAGATTTATTTTACTCAAGCTTTAAGGAATATAAACAAGCATAATTAAATTAATTTGCGTGATCACTCGATATCTGTCTGTTTTTGTTCAGGATCGAAAGCAAATTGCGCGCCCAAGTAGCCTCGAAACCATACGCTCGGCTCGAGACGGGTC
Source organism: Euura lappo (assembly GCA_018257835.1). NCBI lineage: Eukaryota > Metazoa > Arthropoda > Insecta > Hymenoptera > Tenthredinidae > Euura > Euura lappo. The sequence continues at coordinate 32,225 of JAEUYN010002436.1, read as the reverse complement.
TGAATGCGCGCGCCTCTGTTTTTAGTCAGTCGTCCTATTCAAACGGCGAAGCTGGACGCGTATATATATTTGCCTGATCTTAAGAAGGATCTCAACCTTCGACCAAGTGTCCAAGCGACCTACAAATCAGTGTAGCATCAACCAAATAAAACCCTTGTGTTAATTATAAAGCCAAAATACCAACACGAGCTACCAATTAATTACCCTCATACTGGTTCTCCCAACGTCCTGAGATTCCCAAATACAGCCTTAAACGAGTGAAGTAAGTGAAGCAAACACTTTAATAAACAAATTGGTCCTTCGAGCCGGATCTCAGGGTATGAGAAACAATAAGTTAATAAAATTCTACGTGAAACGTGTTAACCAACGATGAGTGGTGATCAGTAGTGTTGCTAACCCGTGCTAATAACCGATGAGTCGTGGTTGCAAACCTGTGTGGAAAAACCATCAACAAACTGTCAAGGACTGATCTCAGACTCTAGAGGGGCTGGGGCTTACCTGTCGTGTTGTCGCGGCTCGCAATGAGATTCACAACCGACTAATACCAACGTATACAGTGATATTTACACTTCACACAATTACGCAGTCGATTCGTGTGCAATAGTGTTCCTATTATAACTTTGCTTGAAACTCAAGCGTACCAAACCCGTCCTTTGTTGACGTCATCCGCGAGTGAACATGGATGCACTTTTTATTGAACAATCCAGTGTCATGGGAGCTATAACTAGAGCCTTGGACAATCTCAAAAAAGTGGGAAAGAACAATTACACAGCAGCGGTCATGCGCAATCGGTCCAAGATGCTGGAGGATACCTGGTACGAGTGTAAGCGGTTGAATTACCGTATCGAAGCCGCAGCCACTGCTGAGCATCGCAAGTCACATGAGTATTTTGTCAATCAGTCCTTTTTGCACATCGAAGAAATATTCGAATCCACATCTGATTACATGGCCTCGTGGTTGGATGCGTTAACCAAACCCGTAGCTTCACCTACTGCTGGTGAGACGTCACGAACTGATGTTAGTGTGGTTGAGCATCAACATACTCCTATACCATTACCGCGAATACCGCTCATCCAATTTTCGGGAGATTATACCATGTGGTCACAGTTTAAAGACGTATTCGAATCGCTCGTGATCAATAATGTCAGCCTAAGTAACGTTCAGCGATTACATTACTTGAAGTCCAGCCTGATCGGCGATGCCAGTCTCGTGCTAAAGAATGTCACCATAACCGACGCCAATTATCAAGCTGCATGGGATTTACTTTCGAAGCGCTATGATAATCAACGCGTAATTATCAACGCTCATCTTCAAAGTTTTGTAAATCTGCCTTGCATGAACTCCAGTTCGGTCAAAGAACTTCGTAGTTTGCTAGATACAACCAACGACGCTTTAACCGCGTTAAGAAATATAAACCGTCCCGTTGAACATTGGGATGACCTGATCGTATTTATCATTGTACAGAAGTTGGACAAAGCCACTAGACGAGAATGGGAGTTCAAGCAAGGTGATACCACCACTAATCCTACCTTTAAGGAATTAGATTTGTTTATGTCAGCGCGTATCCGCGCGTTTGAAGCAATGGGTCCTTCTGACTCTAGTTCAAACTCAAAACCAGAGAAGGCTAAACCTTCAAAACAAACTACACTCAATTCGCATCAGACTAATACTGTGACCTATAAATGTATTATGTGCAAGGATAATCACCTGTTGTATCAATGTAAAACCTTCAAAGACAAAACTGTCGATCAACGAGCCGAGTTTCTTAAGGCTCATAAGCGTTGCTTTAACTGCCTCAACAGCGGCCATTATCCTTCGAACTGTACCAGCAAATATGTTTGTAAAACCTGTAGAGGCAAACACCATACTCTGCTCCATAGAGATAACGTGAATACCTTTAGTTCGTCCAATGAACCAACTGAGCATAACAATTCCAGCTATCCGGAACCTGTTAGTACCGAAATTAGTTCCCACTTCACTGCCCGTGAAGGAACCTCCAATGCCGCTGGATGCAAAGACATCCAAACCACCTTGCTTCCGACGGCAATTGTTATGCTCAGGTCTGAATCTGGACGCCAAATCAGAATAAGAGCACTCTTGGATCAAGGGTCACAATCTACCTTCATTTCTGAGTCAATAGCTCAAGTTCTCAGGGCAAAACGTACGCGGCTGTCTGTCACTGTGTCAGGTATCGGTGGAGCCCCCATGGGTTGCGTGAGAACCGCTGTATCAGTCATGTTAGTCCCATGTGATCAACAGCATCCCTGTATTCCTGTATCCGCTCTGGTCCTACCCAAACTGACCTCGTATATGCCAAGACCCTGTGATGTAAAGGGCTCCTGGGTGCACCTAAGGAACTTGAGTCTGGCAGACCCAGATCCAACCAGCTCAGCGCCGATTGAACTGCTAATCGGTGCTGATCTGTACGGTCGTATCTTGCTGAACGGCGTACGCCAGGGCCCAGCGGGGTCACCCACGGCCCAGTCTACTGTCTTCGGCTGGGTAGTCTCTGGTAGTATCGATAATAAGTTAGAAACCGCGTCGCGTGCCTTGGTTGTGCATCATCAAGTGACTAACGAATGTCTGCATGATTTACTCCGCGGCTATTGGGAGCTCGAGGAAGTTCCAACGCAACCGATGCTCACCGAGTCTGACTTATATTGCGAATCACACTTTTCAAGTACACACTTGAGAGAACCTACAGGGGAATACGTGGTTCGCCTACCATTCAAGACCGAGCCACCTATTCCGATTGGCCAATCGCGAGACATCGCGGAGCGTATATTTCACCGAACCGAGACGCGACTGCACCAAAGACCAGAGCTGGCACGCTCTTATTGCGAATTCATGGAAGAATATGCTGCGCTCAATCATATGGAGAAAGTAGAGACTACTACTGCTTCGTCTGCGGCGGGACAAATCGTGTATTTTCCACACCACCCTGTAGTAAAAGACACGAGTCAAACCACGCGAGTAAGAGTCGTGTCTAACACGTCGTGTGCTACTTCGAATGGGTCATCCCTGAATGATTTCCTTCATGTCGGACATAAATTGCAAGCTGACCTTTTTTCGTTAATCCTAAGTTGGCGTGAGCATCCCTACGTCTATACCGCGGATATAGAAAAGATGTTTCGACAAATAAAAGTTCACCCGGACGACGTCGATTATCAGAGAATCCTTTGGCGCGCGAATCCGACGGACGAGCTGTCTTCGTTCAGACTCCTGACAGTTACCTATGGCACGGCCAGTGCCCCTTATTTAGCCAATCGCGTACTAAAGCAGCTCGCCAAAGATGAAGGTAAAGAGTTCCCTCTCGCTGTACCGATCCTCGAAAATTGCGTGTACGTCGACGACGTGATGTTCGGTGCGGACGACATTGTTCTCGCGAAGCAAAAGCGAACCCAAATCACCCAGCTGCTCAAGGCGGGCGGTTTCAACCTGCGCAGGTGGGCTGGTAACGCGGAATCTTTACTCAACGATATCTCGTCTGACAACCACGGTTTAGCTACCGACAAAGCTCTAAAATTAGATGAAAATTTGAAAGTGCTTGGCATTGCATGGAACCCACCGACGGATTCATTCCGATTTCAGATCAAAATTGAGCCAGTTTCGGGCTTCACGAAGCGTTCGTTCCTCGCGATGGCTTCTCGCGTGTTCGATCCCCTTGGTTGGGCTGCACCTTTTACAATTACGGCGAAGATATTATTGCAAATACTTTGGATCCGTAAGACCGGATGGGACGAGCAGCTCCCTGACGACCTAGCCCAGCGATGCCTAACTTACCATGATCAACTGCCATTACTACAAGAGATAGCAATCCCGCGATGGACCGGCCAAGCAAACGAACCCCAGCAGTACGAAATTCACGGGTTCGCAGACGCGTCTACCGATGCCTATGCCGCCGTGGTTTACCTGCGCGTGGAATCAATCTCTCGTGAGATTCAGATGTCTCTCTTGCTTGCCAAGACAAAAGTTGCACCAATAAAAGTGCAAAGTATACTGCGATTAGAACTTTGCGCCGCAGTGTTACTAGCGCGACTTATTCAATTTGTACAGACGACCATGGGTCTCCAAAAGGCGCCAGTATTCTGCTGGTCAGACTCGTCCGTGGTACTCGCTTGGTTAGATTGCCATCCTTCTAAGTGGAGAACGTTCGTTGCAAATAGAGTCTCTGATATAAAGACGTGTCTACCGGCTGCACAGTGGAAACACGTACCTAGTGCGTCTAACCCTGCGGACTGCGCAGCACGTGGAATAGTGGCCGAGGAACTTGCGACAAAAGACTTATGGTGGCAGGGCCCATCATGGCTTCTTGGCCCTCCTGAATCCTGGCCCAACCTCCTTATTCCTAAAACCCTGGTACATAAGACTGAGCTGCGGGGAGATACGCATGCTCACGTGGGCGCCAATGTTGAGAATAATAACTGGACTTTGCCCTACGAGGTCTCGTCATGGCCTCGTCTACTTCGCGTAACCGCGTACGTTTTACGATTCGTTGCTAACCTACGTAATCGGCAACGACGACCAGCGGGAATCTTTCTCGCTGTGGAGGAAATAAACGCGGCACGCAAGTTCTGGATTAAAACAGTTCAGGCAGAACATTTTCTACAAGAACTACATGCCTTACAAAACAAAAGGGCTGTAGCTCCAAAGAGTCCACTCTGTAAACTCAAACCTTCCTTAGATCGAGATAACATAATTCGGCTTGGCGGGCGGTTGCGCCACTCCACCCTCCAACGCGATGAGAGATTCCCTGTGATCCTACCTAAACATCGTGTGACCGACCTTTTGATACAAAACATTCACCACCAAACTCTGCATGGTGGAGTACAGTTAATGTTAAGAACACTGCGAGAGCAGTACTGGGTTATCCATGCTCGTTATTCAGTAAAAGCTTGTATACATGCCTGCGTGCGTTGTGTACGCGAACGAGCTGCCGTTCCATCTCAGTTGATGGGCGACCTACCCGCTGTTCGCGTCACCCCCGCACGGCCATTTTCGCATACTGGTATAGACTATGCGGGACCGTTCCTAGTAAGAGTCGCTCCTGGACGCGGCTACCGCACCCAAAAATGCTATATTGCTTTATTTGTATGTCTCGCTGTTCGTGCGATCCACCTAGAGCTAGTCGCAGACTGCTCAACTGCGGATTTTCTCGCGGAATTTGACCGCTTCACGTCTCGACGAGGTCTACCCTCTGACGTTTATAGTGATAACGGTACAAACTTTCAGGGTGCTGACAAGGAACTAGCCAAACAATTCGAGTCCACGATGAATGACCCTGACGTTCGCAACTACTTAGCGACCGATCAGATCACGTGGCACTTCATACCACCCTCAGCTCCCCACTTTGGCGGAGTTTGGGAAGCTGGGGTGAAGACCGTTAAACACCATTTACGACGTGTAGTCGGTTCATTCACGCCAACAAAAGATGAGCTGAATACCCTTCTTGCCAAAGTAGAGTCCTGTTTAAACTCACGTCCGATCGCCCCGTTACATGACGATCCGGACTCTTGCGACGCGCTAACCCCTGGCCATTTCCTTGTCGGCTCACATTTAAAATCAGTACCAATCCCGAGCATACTCGAGGTAAACGAGAACCGACTCTCGCGCTGGCAAGTCGTTCAGCAGATGGCTGAACGATTCTGGAAAATCTGGTCAAGTGACTACCTAAATTCACTGCAGCAGCGTTCTAAATGGCGCGTAGCTCACAACGATATTCAACCTAATGACTTTGTGTTACTGCGTAACCCTAATCTCCCACCTTGCAAGTGGGATTTAGGCAGGATATTAGAATGCCATCCTGGCAGTGATAATCTGACGCGAGTCGTCACCGTAAAGACTTCTAAGTCGACATACAAGCGTCCTATTACGCAATTGTGTAAGTTACCCATACAAGAAGTATAGATATAAGTAAAAATCATGTATTACCTTTAGTTTGTAAGATAACTATTAATCGTTCATTCAGACTCCGAACGAGGCGGGCGGTATGTTCAGGATCGAAAGCAAATTGCGCGCCCAAGTAGCCTCGAAACCATACGCTCGGCTCGAGACGGGTCTGAATGCGCGCGCCTCTGTTTTTAGTCAGTCGTCCTATTCAAACGGCGAAGCTGGACGCGTATATATATTTGCCTGATCTTAAGAAGGATCTCAACCTTCGACCAAGTGTCCAAGCGACCTACAAATCAGTGTAGCATCAACCAAATAAAACCCTTCTGTTAATTATAAAGCCAAAATACCAACACGAGCTACCAATTAATTACCCTCATACTGGTTCTCCCAACGTCCTGAGATTCCCAAATACAGCCTTAAACGAGTGAAGTAAGTGAAGCAAACACTTTAATAAACAGTTTTAATGATTCAAGTCATGTTCAATTGAATTTTAATTTTCATTTTCTGAAGATCTAAAGTATATCGGACAGGGTAACTCATGATAGCTTCATCTGAAATGGAAAAACTGAATATTTTCTGTTAGTAGGTAATTTTAGCTCGTGATTAAATGAAGGATTTGAAAAACAGAATTGGAATTGGAATTTTTTGTAGAGTTGAATGCAAATACGTACAATTTGCGGTCAAATGTACACCGCGTATTGTCCTGTGAAATGAGTTGGGATCGGAGCGAAAGAAAATTCCTCGTTCAATCACGAGTTATACTCAACAATTAACAGGAAATGTTTTTTTTTTCACTTTAATCAAAGCTTTCATGAGTGATCCCGTCCAACGATTTTTCATTCATTTTTCTTTCCATTTTTTTATAATTCGCAAATTTTCAAATGAAAATTCTATGAAATATTGGCTAAATGTGGCTCTTTCATATGCTTAAAAGTATCAACAAAATAATTTCATTATATTAAAAATGAATAGATATTTTACATGTTTAAAAGTTTAAATAAAAAAACATTTTCGGATACATCGAAAACAAAAATGGCTCTTTCATATACTTAAAAGGAAACAAAAAAAGAACAAAAAAATCTCATGTATTGCTCGTTTGTAAGTCTCAAAGTAAGAACACATTTCTTTTTTTTAAATATAATCAGAAACAGAAATGGCTCTTTTACATATACGCTTAGAAAATTAACGATTTTTTCAAATATATTGCACGTTTGCATGCCTCAAAGTTAGAACACATTGCGTGTTTTTTTTTTATTATATCTCCCCAAAAAGCACCTTTGGTGCAAAAACCTTTCGCCAAGTACATTAATTACTGTGGTCTACCTACAAAGAAATCTATGAAGAAAAATTTGCCTTCAACAAAAAATATTTCTTCAAAAATACCTACCAACAAAAATTCGTCTTCAAGAAAACTCGACCTTCAAAAATGTTTCCTACAAAAAGAATTGATATCAGATACAACTGCCAAGCACAACACATAAAAATTAAATTAAAATAAATGGCATTGTGCTCGTTCGCTCGCTACGCTCGCTCACTCGGTTGGTTTCTCATAATTATTGTGAAACAAAATCCAAGGAAAAAAAATTTGGAGAAAAAAGTTTAAGGAGTGGTACTTGGCGGGCCATCATAGCATTGTATAAAAATTTCACGTGAAGACCTGAGTGAAGAATCCTGCACTTACCCAAACCTGGCCCGCCAAGTACCACTCCTTAAACTTTTTTCTCCAAATTTTTTTTCCTTGGATTTTGTTTCACAATAATTATGAGAAACCAACCGAGTGAGCGAGCGTAGCGAGCGAACGAGCACAATGCCACTTATTTTAATTTAATTTTTATGTGTTGTGCTTGGCAGTTGTATCTGATATCAATTCTTTTTGTAGGAAACATTTTTGAAGGTCGAGTTTTGTTGAAGACGAATTTTTGTTGGTAGGTATTTTTGAAAAAATATTTTTTGTTGAAGGCAAATTTTTCTTCATAGATTTCTTTGTAGGTAGACCACAGTAATTAATGTACTTGGCGAAAGGTTTTTGCACCAAAGGTGCTTTTTGGGGAGATATCACTACTTTTTGTAGACTTTAGATTCACTAGCTGTTAATTGGTCTCGTACGCTACGCTCACTCGATAGGGTTTCTGATGTTCCTCGCTGGCCACACTAATTCGGTTGTCAGTATTTTCACATTCATTCTTATGAATATCACGTGGCACGTAGTCGTTGCGCAGAATACTTGTATCAGTGTTTGATTTTGGGTGTACTATGGAAAATATGTACTGAGAATGCGATATTTAAGGGAGGTAATACTGAAGGTTCTCGTTTTTAAGGGGAGACTTCGATGAAATTTTGGGCAGAGATAGGTTTTTTAGTTTTTAGAATATTAAAAAGAGGTGCATAAACAAGTCCGTTCAGTAATTTTGAAATTATGGCAGTATAGAGTGCGGGAAAAAAATTTAAGCCTCCTGCGGTGAAAGTGTAGACGCAGGGAATTTTGGTAGCAGTGGGCAAAATCTTGTTCGCAAGGTTCCTTGCGATAACACTTTCATCGCAGAAGGCTGGAATTTTTTTTCACAGTCTATACTACCACTACTCAAAAACTGCTGGAAGGATTTTTTTATATCACATCTGATAGCTATTTTCAAAATTTAACCGCAGTCTTCCCTTAACTGAATACGTTGGCCGGATGAATACTTTCAGAATTGTCTGACAATGAACTTCAGCATAAGTGGAAATCCGTATCCTGCCATGCTTCAGTATGATGTTTTTATGATCTCCTGCAAAAATAATAATAGTATGGAAATATCAAAATAAACGAATCACTATCGGTATACACTCAATAAAGTCTTCCGAGATAGTACTTCTGTTATTAGATTGCATGGCAAGATTCGTCTGTTCCATCTGGTCCACCAAGGTATTCTTATCGTCAGAATCCGATGATTTGACGTCGTATTACACGAGTGCTCCAAGAGCTGTTCCGCAACGTGAGAATTGAAAGTCATCGAAGAAAATCTCCGGAGCATACCGCAGCGTACACATTTTTCCTGTAGAGCTAGAAGTAGGCGTGCGAAAATATAACCCAAACAATTGAACGATTGTTCATATCGGAAAGTCCTGCGAAAACAGACGTATTCGGTAGACACTTTAAAACTGAAATGTAACCGATGAAACCGTGTAGGGAATGTGTACGGAGCTCTATAATCGCCTCAAAGCGTCTTCTGATTGACGTCTGCTCTAAAGTGTCCTCATGACATTCAAGATATCTGCATCTGCAAAAATGAACTTTAGCAAGCTGTAGCTTTCGAACGGTCATTCATAGAGCAAAATTGTATTAGAGTTTTTTCTTCCCTCTCCGATTGTCTAGTGGCGGATTTTTTTAGTTTTTTTTTAAGACCGTCGCAAACCCCTTTTTTCCATCATTTAGTCGTTTAGCACGCTGTAACTTTGAAACTATCAATCTGAGAGCAAAAATGTATTTGGGTTTTCTCTTCCTTTTTCGATTATCTAGTGGCGGATTTTTTTAGTTTTTTTTTAAGACCGACACAAAGCACGTTTTCCGCCCATTCGTGTTTTTGGCAGATAACACCTCGGAATTACCATTTTCCCTCAATCACCTAGCGGCTCAATTTTTTATATAATTTTAACACCAACGGAAGGCCCGTTTTCGCATTAAATTGTACTTTGGCACGCCGTATCTTTGGAGCGATCAATCTGAGAGCAAAAATGTATTTGGGTTTTCTCTTCCTTTTTTGATTATCTAGTGGCGGATTTTTTTAGTTTTTTTTTTTAAGACCGACACAAAGCACGTTTTCCGCCCATTCGTGTTTTTGTCAGATAACACCTCGGAATTACCATTTTACCTCAATCACCTAGCGGCCCAATTTTTCATACAAGTTTAAGACCAACGGAAGCCCCGTTTTCGCATCAAGGACCTGGCCTATCACTGTTAAAAATTTCTGTTGTAAATTTACAACAAATGTATAGGAAGCAATATTCGGATTCGGTATTTTAAATTTACTACACATTTTGTTAGTATTTTTTGAGGTCTTGTTTCGCACATTTACTATACTTTTGTTGTAAAGTCATCAGCCACGAGTGAAGTAATTTAATAAAACGGTTTAGCATTATTAAATTGATGAATAGCAATTTCAATGTTCGAATGTATGAGAATTTGTATTGCACTGTAAAAAGTGTTTATTGGAAATTCACTGAAATTTACTATACTAGTTGAGTAACTTTGTGGCGAATGTACCTTAACGTTGTACATGAACAAAAATATGTTAAAAAAAGAACGATGTTTCGACAGTTTACGATTACCCTAAACATATGAAAACGCAGATTTTTTGTCCGAAAAACACCGCTGTGTTGTTTGTCCTAACCGGGATTCGAACCGTGTTCGCTCGCTCGCTCGGATTATGAGTCGCACGCCCTACCTACTACGCCAAACTAACTCGTGACAAAGCTCGACTCCATGTGGCAGATATACAATCGATGGTGAAACACAGTTGATAAAACATCATCACAGTAATATATTACTCAGTTTCTTTTCAATTGCTGGCTCAACCGCAGATGCATTCAATTACTACGTAAAATTAGTAAAATTAAAAATTCCCTATTTATTTGTTGAAATTAATATTCATACTAATAATCATACGAATATGCATACATTTGACACATTACTGATTCGTGCAAATTGAAAAAAAAAATCCCGAAGATGCAAATAGCCATTCGAAATATTTAAAAAATGCTACGGTTATTAGATCATCCGGTAATATCAAAATACGTTGGGGCGATTCCAGAATTAAGTTAAGTAAAGTTCGAAATTTAATTATAAAATTGAAAATCATTTGCGTCGAATTAGAATTCACTTTGTACACAGTGTACTCCCGGTGGAGCTACACGGGAAAAAAAAAGATGTAATTTCTACATCTTCGGTAGTAATTATTTGGACAGCATCTTTTTGGAGTTGAATCTACAGCAATTGCGTTGAGGTTTATTAATCCCATTGATAAACCTTAACGCAATTGCTGTAGATTTGACTCCAAAAAGATGCTGTCCAAATAATTACTACCGAAGATGTAGAAATTACATCTTTTTTTTCCCGTGTAGCTGCACCGGGAGTAGGCCAGGTCCTTGATGCGAAAACGGGGCTTCCGTTGGTCTTAAACTTGTATGAAAAATTGGGCCGCTAGGTGATTGAGGGAAAATGGTAATTCCGAGGTGTTATCTGACAAAAACACGAATGGGCGGAAAACGTGCTTTGTGTCGGTCTTAAAAAAAAAAACTAAAAAAATCCGCCACTAGATAATCAAAAAAGGAAGAGAAAACCCAAATACATTTTTGCTCTCAGATTGATCGTTCCAAAGTTGCGGTGTGCTAAAGTACTAATTGGTGAAAGAACGGGGTTTGCATTGGTATTAGAATTATTTAAAAAATATCCGGTAACTAAGAATCGAAAAAAAAAATGGTATTTTCAAGGTCACATCTTACAGAAACACGAATGGGCGGGAAACATGGTTTGCGATGGTCATACAAAAATAATAAAAATTAAAAAAAAAAAAAATACCGCCACTAGATAATCGAAGAAGGAAGCGAAAACCCAAATACATTTTTGCTCTCAGATTGATCGCTCCAAAGATACGGCGTGCCAAAGTACAATTTAATGCGAAAACGGGCCTTCCGTTGGTGTTAAAATTATATGAAAAATTGGGCCGCTAGGTGAATGAGGGAAAATGGTAATTCCGAGGTGTTATCTGCCAAAAACACGAATAGGCGGAAAACGTGCTTTGTGTCGGTCTTAAAAAAAAACTAAAAAAATCCGCCACTAGATAATCGAAAAAGGAAGAGAAAACCCAAATACATTTTTGCTCTCAGATTGATAGTTTCAAAGTTACAGCGTGCTAAACGACTAAATGATGGAAAAACGGGGTTTGCGACGGTCTTAAAAAAAAACTAAAAAAATCCGCCACTAGACAATCGGAGAGGAAAGAAAAAACTCTAATACAATTTTACTCTATGAATGACCGTTCGAAAGCTACAGCTTGCTAAAGTTCATTTTTGCAGATGCAGATATCTTGAATGTCATAGTGTCCTCCGGGATATACGTCTGTTATTTCTCAAGACTCGTCGCATATCAATAAATCGCTCGTCCGAACGAATATTCTTTCACAAGACAGCATGACGCGAACGTTCAACATCGTAGAGTATTATTTCATTTCAATAAAAATATAGCACGATCAATCTCATAGGTTACGTACTACCAAATGTCGATTGAATTTAACACATTCTTTTAGAAATCACCAATCGACTGCAGTAGAGAATCATAAATCATTGTTTCTTGTCCTCTTCCTATTATCAATATCGTTACATGATACATCGTCATACGTCGAGCGGGAATATTTATAAATGAAACCTTTTGTTGACCGCGCCATCAACCTAGCAGAACCTAACCTCATTTAACCTAGCAGCTGACATAGACGACGGCTAACTTGTAAGCCTCTATCTAGCAGCCGACAACGACGACGGAACGACGGCCAATGACGGCTAAGTTGACGGTCATAGACAATGTTGCTTCGTCTGTTTGCATCTATTATACTAGATAGATCGGAAACTCTGTGATATTTCAGCACCATGTAACTTCCCTATTACTCGAACGATCCCTTCTATAGTTTATATATTCAGAATTTGAAACGACCTTGAAACGACTGGAGGAGGAAATGAAATTGGCGATGAAACGGGGTATCAGAAATCTATGATTAATCATATCTAAGCTCTCAGTCAACTGACTACGGTCAAATTGGGCTTAAATGAGAGCTTTTCGAATCCAGATTCAGAATCTTGCATGCCCAAAGCGATATTTGTCACGAAAGACGGAATAAACACGACTTAAAAATTGCCGTTCGGCCGAAACAGTGGTCGCTCGGGTATATAGAGTCGTTGAGTCTCGCGCCTGAAAAATTTTTTTTTTTCAATGTACTTGGCGCGAGACTCTACCGAGTCTCTTGATTAGAAACACAAATGGCTCTTTTATATATACGCTTAGAAAATTAACGATTTTTTCAAATATATTGCACGTTTGCATGCCTCAAAGTTAGAACACATTGCGTGTTTTTTTTTATTATATTAGAAACACAAATGGCTCTTTTATATATACGCTTAGAAAATTAACGATTTTTTCAAATATATTGCACGTTTGCATGCCTCAAAGTTAGAACACATTGCGTGTTTTTTTTTTTTTTTTTTATTATATCAGAAACAGAAATGGCTCTTTTATGTGCTCAAAAGATGACCAATTTTTTTTTTTATATTGCGCACTTGCGTGCTTGAAAGATAAAACAAAATATATTTTTGACTTATGTATTAAAAACCAAAATTGATTCTTTATATGCTTAAGAGGAAGCTCTACTCGATTTTTAGCGAGTTACCGACGTGTGTGGGCGTATTGCTTACTTCGATTAATTTCTAAGTCTACGCACCTCAATCGCAAAATAGTATATTACACTACAAGGGCCGAAAGTTGAAAATTCCTGCACTGCGCGTGATGATGCCCGAGGCGAAGCCGAGGGCCTCATATCGCGCAGTTCAGGGCTTTCAATCTTCTGCCCGCGTGGTGTATACGATTTTTCTTCATGCCCGGTCGAAAGTACGCTGACTAATTGAATTTTTATACCGATTTATACGATTTAACAAGTGTTGATGCCTGCCCGACATTGCAGGCACGAGCGAAGCGAGTGCTGCTGGTCGGGGGCAGGCATCAAATAGATCGAATAAAACGTCCAAGCCAGTTTTGAGGTTATATCTCAAGCGAGAGTAACGTCGAGAGCGAGAGTAACAGAAGTTTGCGATTCTGGCTGGCTGCAAAATAGTCTCGTCAATCTAGCCTTTGACCCAAAAATAATTACAGACTGGATGAATTATATATCAATCGATGTGAAAAAATCCCCCAAACAAAATATCGTGGTTCCCGCGCAGCGTGGAACGGACCGAAGCGAGCCGAGCGGACCAGCTGATCGTTAGGCGTAGTTTTGTCAGAAAACTCTTGCAAAATTAATAACGTGGAAACTATAGGTCCTACAATATCGGTTCCCACTTCGAATTTGTAGATGATTTTCTCCCCTACAACATGGTATTTTTGTTTTTCCAATCCGACAAGTGACATTGGAACAGTGCATGATTTTGGCGGTACTGCCCAAAATATTGATAGTTTTTTATTAATTTCAACAATTTACTGTCTAGAGACATTGTCTTGTTTTTGATATGCTGTTCGGGGGATTTTTCCGCGTCGATTGATATATAATTCATCCAGTCTTGAATTATTGTTGGGTGACTAAGTGACAAAACTCGAAGCGTGCGTCTCGTGTATTGGGTATCGGTGTGCGCGAGTAAGTTTTCGCTCCCGCTGTCACAGAGGGCGTGCGTGTAGTTCTACCAATGCATGAAAGTTAGGCTTTCTGCTTCGATACCGATGCCGGAAGTACGTACTTTCGACCGAGGTATGAAGAAAAAGGGCTTTTCAACGGAATGCAATTCCACCACAAATATATTTAAAAAATGTTGGCTTTGTGCGGAAACAAAGAAATGGCATGTATGTAGTCTATGAAAATGCGAATACGAAAATTTTCGGAAAATTGACACATATTCGTAGTAAATGTGAATACGAACATTTTCGGAAAAATGACACATATTCGAAGACTACATGCCATTTCTTTGTTTCCTCACAAAGCCAACATCTTTCGATATGTTTTTGTGTGAAATTGCAGTCCGTTCAATAACCCTTTTTTGGGATTAAGATGCGTAGACTCAGAAATTAATCAAAATAAGCGATACGCTCACTCATGTCGGTAACTCGGTAAAAATCAAGTAGAGCCTCCTCTTTGAAGGTGAATCAATTTTTTTCAAATATATTGCTCTTTGGAATGTCTGGCGATGAAAGTTTAAAAAACTCTTGAATGTCTCGCGATATTAGGTCAACTTCAGTCTTCTTCTCACATCATAAATTTTTTTTGACACATATAGCCATACTTTATTCATACGTATTCTTCTTGCCGCTCCGACCACATGATTTTTCGTAAGTTTGTGGTATAAGCAATCTACAAAGAAACAGCAGAGAAACAGAATAAAAAAAAAAAAATGTGTAATTCTTGTATCGTGCATGTGATAACCTTCATCAGAAAACAGCTTTTGCTAATAATAAGGGAAAGAGCGAAATTATCTAGAAATATGAGTCGACCTTTTAATCTTTCATATTTTTCTGGAGTTACTTCTGTGCGTAGTTCGTCACCCGCTGCCTTGCCTTTGTTCGCACGTTTTGCATTAAGGCACCTACGGGCCAAGCCAGCTGTTCCCCACAGTAGTATAGCCACCTCTTTGACAAATTTTGGATCTGTTTTGTGCATCGAATACTCCCAGGTGTCACCATCTATGGATGTATCTTCCGTAATGTACACCTAATCAGAAATAACCGTGCATAATTTGATCATTATTAATGAATATGTATACCTGAAAGTCTGGGAGACTACGTATTATGGATTATGGAAGACGATAGTACCAATTCATGAGGGACGTTCACACGCTTGTCAATGTATTGGAAATGGGGGCGGGGACGATGGTGTTCTCGTACTCCTTGGTGATGTTGCACTTGATCTTCAGGATAACGTGGATCGTCAACCTATATTTGTGATATGTATGTCAGTGACATGTATATTGTATATAAGAGGCATTCCATGCCAACTCGACGAATAATTTTTCCTCACCATTTTTTATATGGTTGCCCTTACTTTCAAAAAGACTTTCCAATTTTTTCAAATTTTTTTTCAATAACCGTTAATTTTTAAAGTATTTTGAAAACTCCAAACAGATAGACATTTGGGGAAATTCTGTCAAAATTCTCAAAAATCCATGGAAATAATAATAATAATAATAATAATAATTGGTTCCACTTTCGAGTTGAGCTCAAAATTATTGTGGGGGAACAGCGGATTTTAAAGAATTTTTTCAGAATTTTCAAAAATGTATATCTGTTTAAAGTTTTGAAAATGCGTAAGAAATTAACAGTTATTGAAAAAAACTGAAAAAATTTTAAAGTATTTTGGAAAGTGAGGGCAACCATATAAAAAATTGAGAAACCGATATGTATTATAAAAAATGATGAGGAAAAATCATTATTCGAGTTGGCATGGAATGACTCATATATGTATATAATATCCATAGAGTGTAATATATAACACGAATATCACGAACGAAATTGACTGAAACTGCGACAATCAATTTCCCCATACTGCGTACATCTTATACCTATGAACATTTATAGTGTACGTTCTGTGATTGCTCGCATCTAAGAGACATGTCTAATGGTGAATAAATACTCATAGCGTACGATACTGTACCTGGTGTACCGGCGAACCTCTGTTTGATGTTCGGTAACGTGATTCCGATCTTTGGCCACTCGGTGATCTACCACGTTGAGTTTTGTCAGGCATGAGCCAACGTCGAGGCAGATTGCCACTACGTGTGGATTTTCTTTGCAACACCACTCCAGGTGAACGCCTATCCTCATTTTCAGCCTCTTGGCTACAAGTACTGTGCTCCGGACTTGGCATTCTTCGTGGTACAACAAACCCCACACCTGATGAACCTGCACCATCTCCTTGTATCTGTTGTCGAGTAGCCGGCGAAGCTTCAGTAATGCTAATGGTATCCACCGAATGACTTCTGTGTAGCGGAGGTGGATCTATATTGTATGAAAGATCGCCATTACATTGAACAACAAATTGGCAGATGATTATCCAAGAAAAGTCAGTATTTTTCAGACAATGTTATCACATATCTCATACATCTCATGTATTTTGTTCTTATCAGGGACCGTTACACCCATGATTTATTACCTACAATCGTCAAGGAAAATCATTTATATACTGAGACGTTTTCTAATAACCACTAGAGACCTTATAAATGAGATGTTTTCTAAATAACCTATAATATCCATATAAATATAAAATCAAAGAGATCTTACTGTAGGACTATGCACTGCAGAGACTATAGTAGAGACCGACGGTATACTGTAGGAGCAGGATACTATAGCATACTGAGAAATTAGAATCAAAACAACACACACACTTAGCTGAGGTATGCGTTAAGATACACGCACACCGTAGAAGGTTTAGGTTCACTGGCCTGATCTCAAAGAGCTAGGCAAAATCACGATATTATGAATATTAGAAACGGAATAAATGGTTATAACCCAGAGGAATAATAATAATTGTAATAATGAAAATTAAATGTTATGACGAAATGTAAAATGTAAATTGATGAAGGAATTATAAAATAAACTAGTATTTGGAATTGAAGAAGTTCCGCGAAACCCCGTGGCGTGGACACAGCGGCGCTGCGGACACACCACGGTGTGACGTCACAGAATAACGAGGCACGGGCACTCCATGGTCCGCGTCGAGTGAATAAAAGGGCGTAACGGTCTCTTAGTCAGCAGTCAGGAAGGCGGGTAGCACCAACCCTCCCGAGGTACCGGTGAAACCCAATCTCCAAATAGAGCCAAGACTCATTAGTAAATTCAAGACTTCAAATCACTTAATTCCAAATCATATACAGGAAGGCAGGCATTACCTACCCTCTCAGAGGTTCCGGTAAAAACCTAATATCCGAAATATGAAGATATAAAATAAACTCGTTTTTAAGAATCATTTCAAATCACTGTAAATAATACTTCACTTCCAAATTTTATACTAAACCTAAAACTGCTTTGTTCGCTTCTACCTGCTTCATCCCAACCTTACCTATTCCAATGAGTAACTATCTACGGGTCTAAGCACCAATCCGGTGGTTACTCATCGTTACATCACAATTAATAAATTAAGTAGCGAATAGGTAATGGATTCGACACCTGCTTCAGTAGCCCTAATGTAAATTCAAATAATTAAATTAGACATACAAAAGTATTGTTACAATACCTTGTACGTCAGTTAGCCGGCCAAGTCGTACTATTGCAGTCTTGCTGTGTTTGGATAATGCATTAGAAAAATTGAAAGCAAATGCTAATTACTCTCAACATCACAGTTACACATTGCATTTCACTAAATATATTTCAAATTTTGAATATTTAGCAAAAGTGATATTTACAACCAATGCAACGCGAAGGAAAAGAATACGAGAATCTTGCATACAGACCAAGAGTAAAGCCAAAACTCTACTATGCAAACAAGACCAAGAAAAAGATTACCACATATATGTGGACATCGACATGAAAAGGGACCACTTTGGCAATATTGGCATATCAAGATTCGCGGCAGCGAATCGCCGCCAAGTATAGGAAAAAAAACCAACTCATTCCTGAATAAATTCAGAACATTTTGAGAGGTAAAACAACCCCCTAGGTGCAAAACCCGCTGAGTTAGAGACTTTTACAGTTGAAAGTGCCAAAAACCTAGTTTTGAGAAAAAACGAATCAAAGTTCGAGGTACTATTTTGTTATCTCTCGTTCTACTTGGAACTTAAACAACTAGGTCTCAAACGACGCGCCTCTTTCAACCTTAAAACTAATTAGATTTTGGCTTTGATCGGGTCAGTAGTTTTCTGATTATTTGAATAACAAAATTACCAGAAATAAAATAAAATTGGTGAAATCCTCGGAACAGATGAATAGATTTGCATGCAAATTCGTGAACGAAGGGTTTAGGGATCGCTGATTACGAATGTCAAGTTAGATTTGGAAAATTCAAAATGGCGAATCCAATATAGGTAGTGTCTAAAAATCTAATGATGTTTAGATTTTGATAGAAAAAAAAATGGTACACGTTAGAATTTTTGGTCAATGATCACGAATCTAAAGTCAGTTTCTACAAATAGAGAGAAGTTGAAAGGGCTGGCTCACAGTCAGCCCAAACCAGCTTGTTAAAATTGTCATGAGATAATCTTCTTCTTCGCTTTACAATTAAATTCATGGAATTTATAGGTCATGATGTGTTTTACTTCACTAATCTACTATACAACTCAAAAGTGCTGAAGCATACTACCGGAAAATAGAGAAATTCATGGGACTCTAGCAGGGCGACAAACTGGGCCCTTTTCCTTTTTTTTTCTTTTTTTTTAATAATCAAATTTAATACGCCTAATGGAGAGGGAGTCTTGAATCTTGCGTGAGATTGGGAAACGCTGTAGTTTATTTCTGAGCATAAAAAAAAAATTAAAAGATTTCGACCGTAAACCCAAAACTGCGATTATCTCGAAAGCTAAATTCGACAAAGCTGGCCCTTTTCATGTAAACGTCTACATATGGCCTTGCTTTGGCTCATCACTACCTGACACCGCATTTGTAACGTACGTTCAATGTTGAGAAGTTCTGCGAAGTACTGAAAACATTGCGCATTGAAGAAATTTTTATACTAATTTTAATTTATGTTATAAAATTACCATCAACAAATTCTTCGTCTTCGTCATCCTGCTGAGGAATTTCAACCTCGGATGCATTAGAACCGTGGATTTCATTTGCTGCGGCAGTTAATTTTTTGTACCGGATTAATATCTGTTCATTCGTGTAATGTGTGGCTGTATCCTCCGGCTTTTGCCTCTCCAGCTTCTTTCTGGCGTTCTATAACAACGTTCAAAAGTACGACACATTACTTGCTGGATACAGTTTTATATTAATTTTTTCGGTCTTTACAAGATCTTTGTTTTTTACCATACGGTAACTCGCGTTGACATGCACAATACGTTCTCATATTTTTTGGAAGAACATTACGGGCCAGTGAAAAGTCGGAAGGCATTTTAACTATCGTTCGAGACGGCAGTTTTAAGGGAGCTTGAACGCATTTGATGATGACATGAATGCATTTTGGTGCGAAATGAGCGTGCACGCCTTGCTGTAGGGATGATGATTTCAAATTCCACTGATCGTAAGAGGTTCAAAAAGGCATTTCACAGCTAAAAGAATACACCGTTCTCAATTTTGACTTCGGATGTTGAACGATTGTTGTCTCAAGACACTAGTCGTTTTCTTGAATTCTAATAGAACTTTCACAATATTTCGGATTCGATTTGGGAAGTGATAGAATTGAAAAGAAAAAATATTTCTGAAAAAAGTGCATTTTTCTTCAGCTGATGCGTCATGTTGACACGGCGCTCGCCTCACGACCACATACCGCCGATCAAACGATGAGGTTCGCGAAAAGATGCTTACGAGCCTGATTCAACAAGAAGAATTACGAGACGAATTGAACAAAGGATGATAATATTTCAATTAGAAATTACTTCTTCAGAAAAATAGGATATATTTTTTATATAACGTGATATGATGGGTGGCACGGCAAATCGGTGTAAGTGCCGGAATATCAAAAATACGTTTCGTTTTGGAAAAATAGTTCAAAATCCGTATGCACGTCCTGGAAAATCTACATGACTGACAAAATTTTATTGACGAAGTTATAAAAAGTTTTCACGATAACACGGTTAAGTGCCAACACTCCATATCACAGTGTAAGTGCCATCTGCACCATCTCCCAGTGTATGTTAGGGATAGACGATGTTTACAATGGAAATCAGTAAGTAAATAATCGATAAATAAAAAGCATTGATGCGTGAAATCGATGTTTGAATAAAAAATCGTATCATCGATTATTCTGTTGAAATTGTTGTTATTTTTTTTTTCATTACCAATATTTTTAACTCGTAACGTTTTTTTTTCAATCTCAGTGATTGTTATTATCAGAATCAGATTTACTGCAAGTATCTATATGATCTATAATAGTTTTACCGTCAACACTGTCGTGGTGGGATTTTCTCGACCAATAAAATTCCGCGAATGCGTAGTTTACCTTACTAACTGATGGTTTCACCTCGTCTGCTCTTATTTTTCTCCTCCGTGATGGACCAGGATCTGCAGCAGAGAAGCTCATGTTCCGCGTGTTGGGGAACTTCACCCGCTTCTGTGTACGGCGACTTTCTACATCCTCTTCACTATCTGTAGTTGATGAAGTTCGTAATGAGTGCCATATGTGAGAAGTCTTTTAACTAAGACGTTTTGAAGAAAAAAAAACGCATAAGGTGAATGACCCAGTTATTGAACGCGTCCCAATTATTGAACGATCCGACATTATCTGATACACATTTGGTTATAGATTGTTCAATTTTCTTCGGATCGCTTATGTAAAATCGACAAATGAAAGCTCAGTTTTCGAACTTACCAACAAGGAGAATTTCTGACTTATAGTTACTAACTTCAATTGTTTATAAATTCGAATTGAAAAGTCAGCACTTCTATCTGATCTATTCGATCATTGACTGGGACATTGACTTTAGGACGTCCTAAGCAGGTGTCCGAGTTGTTGAACGTCGTTTCATAACCCAAAAGGTGTTCAGTTTATTCCGGTTTTCTCAGGAATGCTGCACCAATATATCGAATTCTATAATCATTTGTTTGGCAAGTAGACGTAACTGGAGCTGAGTGAATGTGAAATAAAAGAATAATAATTATTTTTCGGATAGATTCGTCCTAAGTGTTCAATAATTGGGTCCTGACCGAGTCAGTATCTGGGCCAGCGACTTTGCGCGTGTTCAGCAACTCGGACATGAAACAGATATTTTTTGAAATGTTTATTTACAATCAATTTTACATTTTATTGAACATGAACAAACATTTTGGAATACCGCACCCGCATATGATGAAAAAAAATGAAATAACCAAAGTTCTCTCTTAGAGGTTCAATAACTGGGCCATTCTGTCACAACTATTAGCGGATTCACGTAGCCGAGAGGATTGATTTTGTGAGTGATCACACGATATATTCGAAAAATTTTAATGCATTACTTGTACATAAGGAAATATGGTGCATTGCAGCTATTATTGCCCCGATTTTTTTTCTCAATTTCATTTTATACTTAGATGTTTAATTTTGTAGATTCGATTTTTATCGTTTGTCAAAGTTTTGAGGATGCTTCGCGCCAAATAACTGAAAAATGACAAAAAAAAAACGTAACGCGAGAAGGAAAAACCCGAGGGGTGAATCACAAGCGAAAATGTGTACACCACATCTCCTTCATCTCAATATCTCCCAATATCTCCCACGATATCTCCTGATATAATTTTCAATATAAATCCGAAAATCGCCCAATATCTCCCGATATCTCCTAAAATTTCCCAATATCTCCCAATATCTCCCGAAATCTCCTAAAATTTCCCAATATTTCCCGATATCTCCCAATATCTCCCACGATATCTCCTGATACAATTTTCAATATATCTCCAAAAATCTCCCAATATCTCCCAATATCTCCCAACATTTCCTACTCTCTGTACACCACATCTCCCTTGTGATTCACCCCTCGGAAAAACCATTCGAGGGGACGACCTAAGACCAGCATTTCAGGTAACTTTTAAAATGGGTTCAGAAGGAAATCCAACGAAAGGGTCTAGCTGGATAACAATATAACGGATCTTCCCTAACTGAATTTTGTGATGTCTACAAGAAATCTTCTCGTTCTTCGATCGGATTTCATTAAATCGATTGGAGGTTGAATTCAAGCCTTTCTGATTCGATGAGAGTAAGAAGTGTAATGATGTGCATTTTTTAAAAATAATAGCAGGAAATATTTGAAGAAATCTACGTCTTTCAACGAAGAGACTTCTCTGAATTAATAAATAAAACCGTAATTTTGCACAAGAATTTCTTTTTGGATCAGGAACTTTTGACAAAATCGGCGCCACACGATTCGGTTGGGATTGATTCCCCATTCTCATCCGGCTTGATCCTTTTCGCTGTACATTACCAAGAGATAAAGAAGTTAAACATACAAGCGAGGGGGAAATAACTTGTGGAATGTATGTGTCAAGATTTATAGCTCGTAAATTGATAAAAGATAACTGAAATAATGGAAGTGGACTGTGTAATAATTAAATAAACCACATATACGTAATTGACGAGAATTGAGAATGTTTAAGCTGTACATTCTCAAACAAAAACGATTCTCGTAGATAATATTGAATACTTTATGATGAGATAAAAATCGGAAAAAATCAACCACAATCAAGTCGATAAGATTATTCATTTTCAATAATAATAATGCGCAAAAGTTGACAATAAATGGTTTAAACAGAACATCGTTTAACAATTTTCAGGGAACGTTTTTTTTACACCTCAAATGCATTGAATTTTCTGAATACAAATACATTCTTTTTGAAAAGAATTTTAGGATTTGTTCAAATTAGTGTTTTTGAACATTTTTAAATGCTGTATTTATGAAACTATTCGTTCAATGCTCCGAGAACTGAGCAATTGTAATGTACATCGTTTCAAAGGTAGAATTTTCGAAAAAAAAAAATACAATGAAATTTCTATGGGACTTTCTAGTCGGAAAGTGTATCCTGTCAAGTATGAAAAGAATTTTCCAAATCGGTTCATAAATGACGAAGTTGTGAGCTAACAAAGATACAAAAAATTAAAATTAAAACATTAAAGAAATACAACCGAATTGAGAACCTTTTCCCCTTTTTTTTTGTAAGTCGGTCGAAAATGTATCCGAAATTCACGATTTTTCATTGATTGCCAAATTTAAAATTTGTGAAACCGGAAATTCTAAAATATTGATAAAATTCTTGAAAAATTCGTGTGTATTCAGAAAAGTTAACTAATTGATTTCACATGAAAAATAATGTTCCCTGAAAATTTGTCAATTCAATGTTTTGTTTAAAAAATGTATTGATAACTTGAGGCATTATTATTATTATTCAAAATTATTACTCGTATCGTCTTGATTGTTTTTAGATTTTTTTCAGATTTTTATTTATTTCACCATAACATATTGAGTATCGTCTACAAGAATCACTTACGGTCGAGAAACAACCGAACATCGTCAACTGAAATAATGAAAACCGACAGTGAAATAACAACATAGCTAAATATTCTATTGCCGAATAGCTTCTGATGTAAACAAAACTTAGTCGAAAAATATGACCTCAGACCGCAAACTGTAAACAGACTCGTCAAGAAGAAAAACGAGTCTATTACCATGCTTAGGTGTCAGACAATAACATATTTTGTCGAAGAATATACTTAAAATCTGATTATTTCTACGCTAAAAGATAAAAAGACTCTATCCTTTGATTCGATTCATTTCATTAGTAGGCTTTCTAACCTATTTATACAGAAAGTGCTGGAAAAATCCATGGAAGAAATCGATCGATAATTACATGAAAAATACGGCCTGCATACAGTGAAATGAATTGCTGAGCGCAGCCAAGCCACCAAAAAATAAACGAAACAAAATTATCATTCAGACGAGTGTATTCTTTACTTTCCAGTATTTGCATGAATCTAGAACACCCTGTAGTGCATGCGATACTTGATACACCGAGCGAACGAGAGAAAATAAACTAGTTTTCCCTGCTGTGTAATTTAGCAGAATAAACATTGTTCAGTTAATAAATATATTTTGTCATGTACTTACTGCCCAGCAACAGAACGTTGGCGTTTAGATAGATCGTGTCCGTCGAACTCGGACTCCGTACACGCACTTTGTACCTTTTTTCTTTGATGAAGTCCTCGGCATTTTCAGGATTGAAATTATCCACACATTCTACTGGTACAATTTTCTGTAAGCGGCTGTGGCAGAAGCACACCAACGCGTGCGTAATATCTTCCGACATACTCGACGGCGTTCAAACGACTTGTGCCCGAATATACACTTGCTCGCATAAGCTTCGCTAGTGTTCTAGGTATGACCCACGTGCCGACTGCCGAGGCTGCCGCTTGTTTTGAACAGTAAACACCGCGTGGTGAAAATTTCTCGCGACGCATGCGCACTCAACCGACCGTTGGATTGAGAAGGCACAGCTACGTCCGTGAGTAGCAGTGTGGGTAGGGGCACTAAACCCTATACCTATAGAGTTCAGTGGTGTTGAGCGCCTTTGTTGGGTCCTGATGGTGAAACCGGCAGTGCTAAAGAAATACTTGAATATCGCTTATGTTAGTATGAACGCTGTCGAGACCGTGGCGTCGTCGCGATAGATAAAGTATAGCGGCGATCGTTTTTCCAATGTTTCTCTGGAATCGTGTGCCATGTTGTATCTGTAAGATGTGAGTAATTGTATCACTGCTTATACGTAATTCAAGTTGAGAATACTGTGTGAGATATCCCAACGGTATAAAGCTGCTATCGCCAATCGCCATAGTGGCATACCTTTGTGAGGGTACTGCATATATGCCTCATTCGCACGGGACCTGTCTGTTGGACGGCAAATAAAACTAACGTAAGTAAGTGTTTGTAATATTCCAGATAAACCTATCCCGGATTTGCGCGTTATTGTATGTATCTATATAATGAAAAAAAAAATAGTTGAACGGACCGTTATACGTTGTGAATTTTGAGCAGTAAATGTGGCTTTCTGCTGGTTTTTTTTTCGAAGTAGCTATTCGCACGGTTCCGTGACTCTATTAGAGGCACGCAGGAATCACGCAAAAATTTTCGTGTCCCTGGAAAGAAGCGGATTTCTCTCAAGTATTTTCCGGAAAATGAAAATTTTTATTTAGCCAAACGCATACAACACACACACACACACACACACACACACACACACACACACACACACACATGATACACCGCAGACGGTGGTCTGGGAAGGGTTAGAAAAAGTTAGGACAGCCACTGACGGTTAGAAAAAGTTAGGCCAGCCAATGATACAACACACACACACACACATGATACAACACAGACGGTGTTCTGGGAAGGGTTAGAACAAGTTAGGACAGCCACATCAGTGTTGTATCAACAACACACACACACACACACATACACACACACACATATGGTACAATACATAATGTATTATAGGTACAATGTTCTAGGACTCTGAAGGGGACACGAAAATTTGTGTGTGACTCGAATAGAGTCACGGAACCGTGCGAATAGCGACATCGTTTTTTTTTTTTGTATTGTTCAATTGTATTATCCGTGATTTATTTATGCGATCCAGGAATATTTAAAGCATCCGCGATAATAAATTCAAATACGAAAAATACGAATGAGAATGGCGTATGCAATTTTTTATTTTTATTTTTATATTCATCGCGGAAATACGAATAAATAGTATATTGTGTACCTAGGGCGTAAAGTGGGCTTTTTTAGACCGAGTGTGGAATTTGCAGTACAAGTCGAAGGTGAGCTAGCACGAGTCGAAGGTGAGCTCGCACGAGCCGAAGGCGAGTGCAGGAGCGAGCCGAAGACGAGTGCGTCTGCGAGCCGAAGACGAGTACTGCAATCACACGAGGTAAAAAAGCCCACTGAGCCCTTGGTGCACACCATATTTTTTGTAACGCATGTATTGATTTCTGCGTTTTTTGTGTCTATAAGCGGGACGAAGGTGACCTTTTTTGACACGGCAACACATAGTTATGTTACAATTAGATTGCATTTCTAACAGGAAACAGTAAATATCATACGAATAAAGGATTATATGGGGCTGTCCACGTCAATTCACCTAGGCTCGTGACCACAACTTTTTTTATTTGCTCCATAATTTTTTCTATTGTTGTACTTGCTCTGAAACATTTTTCAGAATTTTTCCAGATTTTTAGAAAAATCCCTTTTTGAGTTATGATTTTTTTTCGACCGAAAAAAAGGACCATTTTTAAAAATCTGAAAAAATTCACAAAAATCGTATGATTAACGTAAAACAGTTTCCCGATCGCGAAAATGTGGGCCGAATTTTTCTTATATTTTTTTTACCTGATCCAAACTTTTTTTTTGTTAAGGGGACCAGTACAGCGTGATTCAACAAATTCTCTATACTCCAAAAATCATTTATATCCTATCCAAAATTCTTTGAACATCGAAAAATTGACTTTCTCAAAAATCACTTGTCGTAAGGTTTCAGGCACACGGTTGATCCGATTATGTCTCTCGACATCTCATTTTCTTTGGAGAGCAATGTTTCGTCGTGTGAATGAGGGAAATTGGAGAACAAAATTTTTGGACGAACTTATTTCCAAAAGAGTGACTAGATTGTCGCTAAATTTCGATAACTGACCATAACTCATCACAGGATTTTTTTTCTCAGTTTCCCTCATTCATACGATGAAGAATTTCTCTCCGAAAAAAATGCGACGTCGAGAGATGTAATTCAATTAACCGTGTGTCTAAAACCTCACGAAAAGTGATTTAAAAAAAAAATCCATTTTTCGACGTGTAATGAACTTTGGATAAAATATTAATGATTTTCGGAGTATGCAGAAAATGTTCAATCACGCTGTACTGGTCCCTTTGACAGAAAAAAAAGTTTGGATCAGGTGAAAAAAAAATAAGAAAAATTCGGCCCACATTTTTGCGATCGGGCAACTGTTTTACGTTAATCATACCATTTTTGTGAATTTTTTCAGATTTCTAAAAATGGTCCTTTTTTTCGGTCGAAAAAAAATCATAACTCAAAAAGGGATTTTTTTAAAAATCTGGAAAAATTCTGAAAAATGTTTCAGAGCAAGTACAACGATAAAAAAAATTATGGAGCAAATCAAAAAAGTTGCGGTCACGAGCCTAGGTGAATTGACGTGGACAGCCCCATATACATGTATATACGTATATGTACATATATGTATATACGTATATACATATGTATATACATATATATATATATATATATAAATGAAACTATCGAGTATATTGATGACGCACCCTATTTGGGCACCTAGGCACGATATATATATATATATACATATATATATATATAAATATATAAATCGGTTATTTTGATGACGGACCGCCATGTTATTAGAGTATGAATCGCACACTTTGATGACACCTGGTCATTACGATGACTGTCATCAATGTGAAATTGAATTAATCGGTCATTTTGGTGACTCGGGTTCATTGACCCGAACCTGAAATTTACGAAATGTCAAATTTTGTGGCAGCCAAGTGTACAGTTGCAGACTTGTAGCTGCATAGTTTTGGCTAGGTGGAGAGTTTTTAGTAACCCCGGGGAGTGCGCGAAGCGCACGAGGCCGCGCACAACAGGAAAAAATTTTCAATTTGCAAAAAAAATATCGTGCCTAGGTGCCCAAATAGGGTGCGTCATCAATATACTCGATAGTTTCATTTATATATATATATATATATATATATATACTAGGGGGGCTTCGCCCCCCTGCGCGCTTCGCACGCCAACCCGCCGAATGAGGTTTCTGCACGGATTACTGGGAGATTGGGATCCCATGATTCATATACTAAGTGTGAGTGGTTTTTTACAGTTTTTAACAGTTTTCTGTATCATGACTTGACATGTCCTGACATGACCTGTTATGACCTGACATGACCCGACATGACCTGTTACGCCTCACATGAGGTTTCTGCACGGATTACTGAGAGATTGGGATCCCATGATTCATATACTAATTGTGAGTGGTTTTTACCGTTTCTAACAGTCCTGTCCTGACATGACCTGTTGTGACCTGACATGACCTGTCATGACCTGACACTTCCTGACATGACCTGTTATGACGACTTTGGTTCGGTTCTTTCCGGAAGACTTCGGGTCTTTCCGGAAGACTTCGCAGGCTTCACAGCGGTCACTCCATCTCATTTTAGGGAAAATAGGGGAAAGTTTATGCGAAAATAGTAGAAGGGATGTGGCGGTTCTAACCCAAGATCCCTGTTACCGACCGAGGTTTCGCACCCGTGCTATTTACCGACCGGGGGTAACTCTGTTTTACCTACAGTCGGTTCAGGTTTTACCGACCGATTAGCCCTGTTTTACCCCGGAGTCGTTCTGTGTTACCCCGGGGTCGTTCTGTTTTACCCAAGGATCACACTGTTTTACCTCGAGAGCGTACTGTCGGGGGGGTGACAGCGATCGACTTTGGGTAAGGCAGACCACAAACGGCAGTCGATAAGGGTTCATTACCATCGATCGGAAGACTTTACCGACAATCGGTTCCATCGATCGAAAGACTTTACCGGCAATCGATCGAAAGACTTTACCGGCAATCGGTTCGTTACCATCGATCGAAAGAATTTACCTACAATCGACGTTCTCCTCAGGGGGAGGGGCAAAATCCCTCAAATTTACCGCACCAGAGCCCGCTGCTCGTTTCGCACACCCTCGTGACATTCTTGCTATGGGCCTTGTACCCACCCGCCAACTGGCGCCATCATACCCCGCCCCCCCTCAAAATATGGTCTTTCGTGGAAATGCGGTCGGTCTTCCATCCGGCATTCCTCACCG
The DNA here is from genome assembly GCA_018257835.1 of Euura lappo. Taxonomy (NCBI): domain Eukaryota; kingdom Metazoa; phylum Arthropoda; class Insecta; order Hymenoptera; family Tenthredinidae; genus Euura; species Euura lappo. The sequence continues at coordinate 3,127 of JAEUYN010002436.1, read as the reverse complement.
CAAAAAATACGATAAATCACCCTTTTTATTACCCCTGCCCACCTGCGAAAAATATGACCTTTCGTGGAAATGCGGTCGGTCTTCCATCCGGCATTCCTCACCGCAAAATACGATAAATTACCCTTTTTATTACCCCTGCCCACCTGCAAAAACCTTTTTCCAAAGGTCGGCGCCAGAGATACGACGGGGTGAAGACAGCCCCAAAGATCTGACGTGGAATGTAGATCGATTTTCTTTAATTACCCTTTTTTATTACCCTGTCCACCTGTTGGCTCGTTAATTGATTTTTCAAGGTGGGTGGCCTGCGAAATTTACGGCAACGGTTTTCCAACCTTTTCCCAAAGATCGGCTCGTTAATTGATCTTCAAAGGGATGACGCGAAATTTACGACTGCGGTTTACCAGCCTCCCCCAAAAGATCGGCGCCTGGGATAAGCGCGCAGCATCCCCGCCCACCGCGAGGGTTCTATAAAACCCCCCACTGGTTCATCCTTTAGATACAGTTTTTTCTTCAACGCTCAACTTGCCGGTCCTCCGTGACGAGAATTCTACAAAAAAAAAACCCGAATCTTTCAGCAAAAAGACAGAAGGTAAATAAAATAATTTCATCATTATCATATGAACTCTTCATTTCTGTTCAAATAATTCTCTACGTTTCTTTCCACCTAGATCAAAGATAATGGACTTTGAAAAGATCAACAACGCCAGTCATGTGGTGGATTTTCCACCGACGAAGAAAATGGCTGAACTGGAAGTTGGAATGTACTACGGTGTGACCGAGCTCAAAATGGTTACCACAAAGTTCGGTCCTAGTATCGTGGTAAACCTCGACAATGAATTTAACACATTCCTACCAAAAAGGATTAGCAAAATACTGCACGAGGATACCGATCAATTCAATATGATGAGTATGGCTGCGGCGGAAAAGCGTCTCTATCTTCGTTACGCCGGTGGACCGTACAACAACTGTTCATTTTCTTACTCTAAATCACCAGAAAATGTGTAAAAATCATTCAAAACAAAATAAATGAAAAAAATGTATATGAGGATAAGCAAACGAACAACAATGATATTTATCACCAATGCATTTTCGTTTCTGAAGTTGTAAAAAAATCGAGAGGGGTGAATAAAAAAGATAATTAATCATATATATTGAATACATTTTTATTCATCCATTCATTATTACACTAATTAATATTAACTTAAACTAATTTTCTCACAACACCGCTGATCGGGTTGTAGTCTACGATGCGATCGTGTATAATCAGGCAATAAGCTGAAGTATTTGAGGGCATGATGGCACTAGTTTCAAATTCCAAACGAATATCCACCGGGCCGCTTTTCAACGATTCATTCTGTCTCGAGCAATCTATGGCCACGAGCGGTGCTTTGGTCAAAAATGTACTCCGCGAGAGCAGAGGTTCGGGTTCCTTGTCATAATATGCCGGTTGAAAGTTCGTGTACATATCATAGAGAATGGCGTATTGGCTTTTGCTAATATCGAGATTCATGCTAGCATAGGGATAGCACTGTGAGTTGAGATAAAGTTTCACATCTTTGATCTGGCAATGATCAAATTCGCTGGCATTTTTCTTCGCATCATTCGGCCGTCCGGTCTGGAAGCCCAGTATTACGTGTCTCGGTTTCTCCAGCTGCGTTGACGTTTTGACTACCCATATGTGTCTCGTTGTCTGCGGCAGCATCGGATACTCGTACATCTCCCAGGAGCGGAAACTCATAGATATGGCCGGATCAGCGGCGATGTAACTCAACAGCTTCAGCTTTTCATTATCCGCGAGTTTGATGTACGGCAGCAGCCATTCAATTTTTTCGATTGAAATTTTCACATCCTCCGTCGCTGATTGTAGAATGGCGTTCAAATCGGTGTTTGATCTTGTCAAAATCAACTCGTGTTTGGCGTTGACGATGATTCGGTTATAATCCTCGGCAAATCCCAGCACGATATTCAGCGGTATGATGACGTCAAAGTATCCCTTGACATTAGCTATTGCCGTATCGTCGTTGTCGTCGCACAACCAACCGGTGTTGTCCAGGAAGTGCCGCTGTCCAGGCGTCAAAGATAGATAACCCTTCATAATACTGGTGACTCCAACGTTCACATTTTGATCGATCTCATGCCCGTTCAATTCGTAGCGGATGGACGCAAACAGATGACCAATAGCCATATTAACCAGACTGGTGGTTGCGACAGCGGTTTTGCCATCAGCCTTTGTAATTCTGCCGTGAATGTGTAGCGAACTTTTGCCTGGCAATACACATGCATCTTGATTCTGAACAACGATTCGAATCTCATCGTTGTTCTTGAACGAGGAAGATGCGTATGGCTGATGCGCATGTATCTCACAGTGGGCGATCGATTCATCGAACGTCACGGGGTTTTGAATTCTGATCATTTTCGCCATGGTATTATGCACAAAACACAACGAATTTTCACTTTCCAAAATCGCCACGAAGTCGAAGTCCTAGGCTCTGGAGAAACTGTGCGTTCAGACGTGTCACTCGAATCAGAGGAGCTCGATGACTGATGATGTTTGGGCATGGTGCCGCGTTTATATATCCTGCGCCAGATCGTCTCGCCGTCTCGAAAAGAATTCCCATTATCACGCGGATTTAATGTGTAGCCGTATGGTTATAGTCTCCCCGCGAAAATTCACCTGCATCCCATCTTGATCAACTATCCGCAATTGCAGATGATGTATCGTCTTGACGGTGGCTCGGAGGTAAATGACGTTGGTCGGCACTTCCACAATCTTATATCCGGGCGGAACGGTGGGAAAAAATTCGTGAATCGTGTGAGCACGTTTTCCGTTTATGTACGCGCCCGTCGTTATATTGCACTCAACGCGTAAGGTATTGATTTTGAGTATTGCCACGGGTAATTCAGATTTATGAGTTATGCCACTCCCGAGGAGACTTGGTTTGAAACCCAGCAATCGGGCAATGGAATCCTTTGGTTGAAAATCCACCGCATGATTACACCTAATTTCACTGTGCAGCTCGTTGTTATTGGCCTTCAGACTGAGGGAAATATCTTTGGGAAGAATCTTTTTGAGAAAATTTTCAATATCCTCGAGTTCATAGCTACCGGTGGGTATGGTGAAAACATC